>CAUYQV010198214.1:0-18689 GCA_963574575.1 Galagoides demidoff | reverse complement strand
CAAGGGGCCACATGACATCACTGATTTTTATTATCACTACCACTGTTCTAGGGTTAATTAAACAAATTGCAGCTGTTGGAAGCAGATTCTCCAGGATCATATAATCTGCTATCTTGGCTAATATTCAGCAGTGCTCGTCTAAGGGTACTAAAAAAATCTCAAGAAACCAATTAGATAAAGAAAATAGTTGTTTCTGGCTCGGCGCCTGTGGCTCAATCGGCTAAGGCGCCAGTCACTTACACCTAAGGTGGCAGGTTGGAATTCCCAGCCCGGGCCGACAAACAATGATGGCTGCAACCAAAAAATGGCCGGGCGTTGTGGCAGGCGCCTGTGGTCCCAGCTACTTGGGAGGCGGAGGCAGGAGACTCGTTTGAGCCCAGGAGTTGGAGGTTGCTATGAGCTGTGATGCCATGGCACTCTACCCAGAGGGATAGCTTGAGGCTCCGTCTCAAAAAAAAAAAAAAAATTTGCTAGATCAGGCCAAGAGCTTTCTCCATCAGGAGACTTTGTCAGTGGCCTGGTGCCCTGAAGAAGGCACATGGTTTTCTTTTTCTGTTGGGGCCAACATCTTTAGACATGGATGGGCTGAAGCATGCCTGAGTGGTAAGTCTAGACATGGTGCATTCTTTCCACAGGGAATCTATGTGAAGGGCCCAGGTGGGCTTCCTACAGAGGAGGGCAAGCACAAGAAGCAGCTGGTGATCTGGACTCAGGAAACCTGCGAGGCAGAGGTGGCAGGCGGAACCCCCTGCTGGGACACCATAGGCCCAGATGCCCCTTCACACACACTGATGCTCAAAGGGACATTTCCAAGTACTTGGCCAGTTTGAACGTGAGGCATGAGGTCAAAAGAGGTCAGTGATGACTCTAAGGTTTCCAGTCAGGGTGCCCAGAGGAGGGACAGGGGAGCAGAAGCCTGGGCTGAGGCCCTCCTGCTCCATAGGAAGAGAGTATGGAAGACAGGCAGGAGTCCAGGGCCAAGGCTAATAAGTTGGAGAGGGAGCCATTAGCAAAATGCACAAGTTGTGTCCAAAGCAAAAACCGATTTTGTCCATTCACCCCCCCTCCAAAATGCACACAACTAGCTCCTCAAGGCTGCTGTTTCCTCGGTTCCACCACCAGGAGCTTTTGAAGCACAATGAGCTTCCTGTGGCAGGAGGAAGCTGTCTACACTCACCTTCCCAGCAGTGCCAGTCTTCTGTGGCGCCTCATTCCTCCCCCTCAGTTCTGTGGTTCCCCAGCCTACAACTCTCATGCTGCAGGTGTTCACATAGGAAGAACCCGAATTCCTCTGCTTTGCCTTCAGAGGCCTCCAGGTTTAGCCCACACCTGTCCAGCATCACTCAAGCATCTCCAAAGTAGAATGCCCCCCGCACAGCCAATGGCCAGGCTTTGCTCGAGAGGTCTCTTCCCCACACCTGTATCAACTCAGTGAAGCCTGAATCTAATTTTAAGGTCCAATTCAAGCCATTATTTTAAGTTTAAATGCAATTATCAAATTCCTTCAGTTGAACTCTACTCCTCTCCCTGTGTGCTCATAATGGAAATTCCACAACATCTAAGCCTGCCCTGGGAGGGAAGGGTGAGGACAGGGTTGATGCCTCCTCAGGCCCTGACATGACTTTCCAGAGCCTTCCACAAAGGAGGAGCTTGGAGCTGGGTGAGGAACCTGGCCTGTACCAGCTTCCTGCCCCTTCATACCTGAGGTCTATATAAGCCCCTAACTCAATGTATGAAGGATAAGGAAATCCTAAACAGTTAGGATTTATGATCTCCAAACAATTTCAACATATAACCAACAAATACATGTGTGCTGGTTTCAGGTGAGAGGGACACAGACAAAACACATACCTCCTGGCCAGGAACTCATACTCTGGGGACAAACATGCAAATTATGTGGCTACAGAGAGCCTCCTGGCAAAGGTGGATCCTGGGTGGGTTTATGGTGAAGAAGATGAAGGCTCTGGGGGCACAGTTCAAAGCCCAGGATCCAGGGAATGTGTCATAGCTAGTACAAGAAAAGGCCAGAGCCCAGAAAGAGAGTGGGGCTGTGAGGCCAGAGCTCCTGCATACCTGACCATGGGGGCCTGGCAGGAGTATTCAGGAGCCTGGCTTTGGCCCTAAAGGCAATGGAAGGGACCTGGTCAGATGGAATTTTAGAAACCCCCCCTCAGATTACAGAGTAGAAGAAGGTCTGGAGCTCCAGGGGAAGATCTTAACCTGAAAGTGGAGCTTTTTTCGTTTGTTTTTAGACAGAGTCTCCCTTGGTAGAGTTCCTATTGTCACAGCTCACAGCAACCTCAAACTCTTGGGGTTAAGCAATTCTCTTGCCTCAGGCTTCCAAGTAGCTGGGACTACAGGTGCCCATCACAACACCTGGTTATTTTATTGCTGTTGCAGTTGTCATTGTTGTTTAGCAGGCCAGGGCTGGGTTTGAACCAGTTAGCCTCAGTGTATGTGGCTGGTGCCCTAACCACTGAGCTATAGGAGCCGAGCCAGGTGGAGAGTTTTTACCATTGTCCCATAAGACAATTCAAGGGAGCATGGAGAGGGAGAACAAATGGGGCACAGGACACGAGGGCATACCAGCTTTCTTGGAAGAGCTGGATTGATGATGGAGACTGTTAGACACAGGGTGTCCTGGTAGGTGGAAACCTGACCCGGGGCAGTTAGAATAAATTAAGCCCCTTCCATTCTCAAATGTCTATGTCTGGAGGATCAATTATGTGGATGCTTAAAAAACATATCCAACCAACACTGAGGGACATTCTACAAAATCTTTGGCCACCTGAGTCAATGAATGAGTTGTGCTGGATCCTGGGACAGAAAAGGGGCATCTGCAGGCTACTCTAACTCAGGTCTGTAGGTTAGATTAATTGTGACCAATGTTCATTCCCTGATCTCACCATTTTGCTGAGATGAGTTACGACACTGATGTTTGGGGAATCTGGGCAAAGGGTGCACAGGGATTCCTTTTCCTAACTTCACACATTCTGTTATCTTGAAATTATTTCAAAATAAAGAGTTAAAAGTAAGATAAAACAATGAAGAAAAGTTTTAAAAATCATTTATGGGACAATCAGGGAAATCGGGATGTGACTTAACATTTGTAGATGTTCAGGCATGATGATGGGACTAAGGCCTCATTGGCCAAGTCCTGAGCTCTAAGGCTGCCCTCGTTCAACTGCCAATGCTAGTGAGGTCTCTGAGTGTCCTGCCATCAGCAGCATGCAGGTTGGTGTGCATGTTAACCTGGGAACATTCTGAAGTCCCATATTCCCATATGAATAACGATGTGGTACTACATGCATAGACTACTGCTGGCCCTGGGAGGGCCCAAGGACAATGAGGGCTTCACAAGCAAAGACAGGGAATGAAGGAGCTCCAAGCAGAAAGAAGCAACACACAGTGAGGCCAGAGAGCAGATGACCACAGTGGGCTCTGAACTGCCAGGGGGACTTTGTAGTTGTTTTGGGGGTGGGGAGTGAGCGCCTGAGTGTGTGTGTGCTCATGCATTTGCATGATGGGTGGAGAACAGGTGAGAGATTCTCGCTGTGCACAGGGGCCAGGAGGCCAGAGCAGAGCCTAGATTGGATGTCCCATTAGGACCCCATGAGGGCATGAGCAGTTGAGCTGAGGTGAGCTCCCCACATGGAAAGTGCTTCTGACAGCAGCGCGGGGAACAATTCAATGAGGACCAAGGGCAGGCACGGGCCCAGTATGGCCTCATTGGATTCTGCTTCCTCACTGGTACTAGGAGCTGAACTGGAAGGCACTGCCAAGCCCTTGCAGTTCTCATCAACTGGGACTTGTCCATCCATGCCCACAGTGTGAAGGTAACTGCTCCCTATAGGCCATTTGGAAACAGATGTCATCCTGCTGGTTTTGCAGGTGAAGCTGAAAGGCACTTAGATGCACTGAGGGTCAGAGGTTTATCCAACTAAAAATGGCCCCCCCAGCCCTTCAGCCGGACAGATTGACACTTCTACCATCACTGCCACCCTATGGGGTAAGGCCTCTGATAGAAAGTCACCTGCCCCATCTTTGTCCCACTGCCATCGACCATGAGAGGCATGAATAGGGCAGAATGCAAACTGCCAACCGTGGGGCTAAGACCAGTGATTACTCTCACGGCAGGAGAGTGCTGCCAATGGGGGGTAGGACACCTCTAGCACCCCAGGCACCCAGAGTGGCAATGTCCGTGCCAGCACCCTGGAGAACAGAAAGACCCGGCCACTGTGCAGATAGGCCATTATCTGGGCAGGGCAAGGGGCTGAAGGAAGAGCCCACCAGCCCTCCTGCAGGGAGTTGCAGGGGTTGGGGGTGGGTGTGGAGGACATCAGCTGGGAGAGCTGCTGCAGAAAGGAAGCAGAACAAACTCCAGCTGGGAACCTTTTCTCTTACCAAACATGGAAATGCAACTGAGTAAGAACTCTACAGGCCACCTCGCCTCCTGTGAGCAATAATTCTTTTGTCTTTACATTTTCTGCATGCTATTCTGTGGAAGCTTGGCACAGGGACACGCTTGAGACACATCAAGTTTTCCCCTCTGACGGATCTCAGAAGCTCCCAGCCACGTGGGAAGCTTGGCTTGAGTGAATGACAGGTGGCTTAATCCAAGAACAAAGGACAAGTCCTCTAGGGATGATTAGAGGTGATGGAAACCAAGCTGGAGCTCATGGAGGAATGTAAGTGACAGCAGAGACAGAAAAAGAGCCCAGCCCCTGGGGCCCAGACTCAGTAGGAAACAATTTGAAGCTGTTCACCCCACTGTCCGGAGCTCAGAGAACAATGAGCACATGGGGGGTGGGGAGTGGACACCTGGTATGTTCTCTATCTGATGCCCAAGTATGGTTGGGTACTTGATGGCACCAACGCCTAGCCATGGCTTACCCTCCTGCTTTGCAAAATCTGAAATTAATTTCAAAGTGGCAGGGGGTGAGTAGGACGATTTCTCTTACCATAATCAGAAGACCTCAACCCTGTGAACAAAGTAGGGAGAAATGCCTTCCCTGGGCTTGACTAGAAACCCACATGTACTGACAAGTACTAAAGGTCAGTCAATGAGTTCAACCCAACAGATTGACTTAAAAAGATGGGAGGGAATCAATAAGAGTCCTGGACCTAATGTTTTGGTCCAACTGAGGCACCAACCAGCGACCTTGGGCAAACTGCCCTGCCTGCCTAGTTCTTTATGGTGTAGGAGATGGACTTGACAACTGGGCCACTTCCCCCACCTTCCTGAGGGCAGGACTGCTGAAGTGATGTTTTAATCAATGTTTTAAGCTCAGAAAAGACACAGGCAGTATGTCAAGTCTCTAAGGTCTTAGAAAATTCCACTAGTTAATCTATAAAGTCAGTGCAATTCTAGCCAAATCCCAGAAAGAGTTCTCTGGGAACTTGGCAAGGTGATCTCGAAATTTCTAGAGAGAAAAGGGCCAAGAATAGTCAAGACAATTTTGAAGAATGAGGGGGTGGACTCCAGCTGATCTCAAGACATTATACAACTATGGTAATACCAAGATGCCCAGCGGGCTGCTGGGGACACTGAGGGACATGTACTCTCCCTTTCCAAGAGCTGAGATTCTGTTGAAAAACACCATCTTTCTGGAAGACAAGATGGCGGCAAAAACAACATTTCCAAAGCTTGGGTCTGGCTATCTGAGTCAGAACCACACAGAGCTCTTAGTAAAAATACAGGTTCTCAGACTTAATTCCGCACACTGAGAAGCTCCGGATGGGCACAGTGTTCATGCCATCCATTTTGTTCATTTAAATGGGGAATTACTGATTCAGATGCATCAACAGAAATCCCCTCCTGGATGTGCAATGCGTAGTAGGCATCATCTCTAAAGGGCAGTTAGCTCTTGGTAAGTGCCATGCTGATGCAGCGATGGCCAACAATGAGATGACTGCATTGTCCCAAGTATATGTGAATGTCACAACACACTAGCCAGCACTTTCCTAGCTGCTGCATCAAGTTAGTGTAAGAAAGTCATTAATAACCCAACAAGCAATCAGTATTGCCAATGGCATAGCTTCCCTAGAGGCACAAAAGTGAGATTTTAAAAACAGTGATCGCTGTTTCCCCATCCCCAGAGATTCTGAATGAATTGCTCTAAAGTGTGTGTGGGGGTGGGTGAAATGATAGTTTTAAAAAGATCCCCAGGTAATTCTAATAGACAGCTTTGGTACAGGCCAGTCTCCACATTTAAGAGATGTAATGAGTCGCTCAGATAGGGGTTTGTGTTAACCTCTGATCTCTCACTTTCCCTTTGGACCATGCTGGGCATTGAGAGGGGAGCAATTATGAGACTGCAGCATCTACCATGCTCAGGTGGCCTGGGCTGGGGGCCGGGTAGAGTATGGCTCTGCTGGCCAACCAGGGAGTAACTGGAGACCACAAACAGCTTCCCTCTGCTGGAAAGTTCTGGCCAGCAGGCCCATCAGCTCCACCCTCCTTCCATTTGCTAAGGCCCCAGGGAGCCAAAGATCCTTCAATATGCACTGCCAAGAAGCTCTGAAAAATGCTTTTCTGGCCCTCACAAGAAAACATCAGTTGTGCATGTGTCATGAGAGAGGACATGGAGAATCAGCCTGGGGTTGCAGTGAGGCCTGACCTGAGCACTGATCCAGCCAGTTTCTCCTGACCAAGGACAACTAGGGGTAAGTCCTGCCCCCATCAGGGTACTGAGGATGACTTTGGTATGATCCTGAACTTGGCATTGAGGTCAGTCCTGAAGTGGAGCCATAGGGACAAGTTCCAGAACAATCTCGGCGCTCCTGCCAACTGAGCCAGCTCAGGGCTACCAGGAGGAGGAGGGCTCAGTCTGCCACCTCCTCTTACTCATGAGAAAACTGAGGCACCAACAGGGAGGCAGCCTGCCCAGCATCTCCCAGCTTTCCTGGGTTAGCCCGTGGACTGCACTGATGGCCCCATAAGCCAAACTGCCTGAGCCACTCAGTGACAACAGACTCTGGGCTGTGGTTTGTGGCTAACAACTAGCTGAGGCTTGGTATGTTGCAACCAGAAATCCATTTATTCCGTGTAAAATCTGTTCATCTGGGAGATCTGGGAAGAGGAAAGAATAATGCTTTGGAACAGAATTTGAAAGGCAATTCAAAGAAAAAATGTTTTGCAAAGGGAAAAAGAGAGAAATGAAAAGGAGAGCCCACATTTCTTGAAAGGTTTTATCCTTTTGTCATGGCAAATGCCACACATTCAGTGCAGCTGGGAAACATTTCTTCAAAGGAAAAACATGACTCCTGCCCACGGGACAGCTTGGCTATCTGTCTGGGGGAAGCTGTGCAGGCTGAGTTCAGAGCCACCTTTGAAGTGCCCACTCTTGGCAGTGGGGGTAGTGCCCATGTACACAAACCAGGGAGCCCACTTGGCCCCCAGGGGGTCAGCTGTCACCATTCGTGGGTTGTGAGGAATAGTTGCTATCACAACATTCACCTAAACTCTAATTCTGGACGAGTTCCCTGGTAGGTTGTTTTCTCTCTGACCTCTCATTAATTAAGTGAGCAGTGGCTCATTGCCAATTTTCACGTGTCATTTCTGGAAGACAGACACACAAGGAATTTCACTTCATGGCATGTACAGAACTTCCTGGACTTGCCCAAACTCTTCTACTGGCATTAAGGGCACACACATTTTCTTCAGGTCAAGAATTTTGAAAGAGGTGCTGATGGAATGAAATATTATCATTATCCCTGACTATCATAAGAATGTTGAAGTAAAACCCAGGCAGTTAGGGAAAATAACCATCAAAGCAAAATGAACACATCTATTTTCAGAACGAGAGGCTTTAATCCCATGACAATGCCTATGACAATGCTTTTATTTTTGCCCCAAGGACAGTGATAGGGGCAGTAGAGCCTGCAGTATTTTGAGAAGCCGGGGGTTGGGGGATTAGTCTATGTAGGGCTTAGGCCAATTCAAGGTCACCTATACATGAAAATATGTCTTAGGGGAAATACCAACACTTACATAAGCTGCTTTAAGCAGTGAGCGGCTTCTTTTCTCCAACAATAAATGATGATGAACAATGACCCACCCAGACACACCGTGACTGAGCCAGGTAGCCCGGCACTCCTTTTCTCCTTTTCTTTCTTTCTGTCCCTTCCTCCACCTTTGCCTTATTAGCAGAATATTATCATCCTAGTGGAAAGGACACAGTATCTGGGCTCATCTACTGGGTACAGATACCCCTGGAAAACGGAAAGATTTGTAGTTTGCTTTAAAGTCATTAGAATGACCCATAGGACTGCTGGTCCCAAGACTGCGGGCTGGCCGCCCCGGCAGTGGCCACAGGGGCAGGGACACTGGCGCGGCGCTGCCCCCTGTCGGCCGCAGACGCCGCTGCAGGCCGTGCGCCTGCCCAGACTGAGCCCCCGCCCCCGCCCCGCTGCTGAGAGGCGCGTCCCACCTGGTTGCGCAGTCAATCCCTGCTTTGCTTTGGGTCTCAGTGTTGGCGCACAAAGGCACAGGGGTGCTTTGGAAAGCGCCAAGTAGGAATCTGAAAGAGGTCACTTTCAGAAGAGATAATGTTCTCTAACATTATACTCCTAACATCTCTTTGTCCTAGGTTACGTTCCTTTGATAATATTTTTGTTTTTGAGACAGTGTCACTCTGGTGCCCTGGGTAGAGTGCCCTGCCGTCATAGCTCACAGCAACCTCAAACTCATGGGCTCAAGAGATCCTCTTGCCTCAGCCTCCCAAGTAGCTGGGACTACAGGCGCCTGCCAAAATGCCTGGCTAGTTTATCTATTTCCAGTAGACACAAGTCTCCCTCTTGCTCAGGCTGGTCTGAATCCTGAGTTCAAGCGATCCGCCTGCCTCTGCCTCCCAGAGTGCTAGGATTACAGGTGTGAGCCAGGGCGCCAGGCCTCCTTTGATAATTTTTACAAAAGATTTGATAGTGATGTGAATGGTGCCTCGTAATTGGAAAGCGCGCTGCCCATGTACCCTGGTCGATGTTAGATGCATGAATGTGATCCTATGTTTCTGTATGGGGAAATTGGAATAATTAATGGGTAGTCCACATGGAAAATGATGTTTGGCTTAGCTGCATTTAAGGATTAGAGGAAGGATATGCAAAAATATCCTTTTTAGAAAGTCAAACTTTCCTGATGAAAACAGTGCTAACATACACTATCACTAAACATCAGATGCTGGATTTATCAGAGAGTGAGGGTCATGCTGAGAATGGGTCACCCCTGATTGGTCCACAAAATACTGGAAATGGTACTTAGGTCCATTTACAGCTGCCTCAATCTTCTTCAAAGCTGTATAGTATTTTATCTGACTAGTTGATTTTTGATGTCCATTTATAGATGCCTCCGTGACTGTCAGTTCCTTGCTATTACAAACTTATGCCCAACACTGCTGCTGTGTGCTTCACAAATGAAATCCCTACGGTTATTTCTTCTGATTTATCCTCTTCCTACCTGTCACCTGATAAAAGTTCTGGTAACATGGCCACAGGAAAATACTGAATTCCCTTCAGCCTGGCTGTCTGCTCTGGTCTGCTTCTCCTTTGCAGCCATGCCTTGCCCAGCACCCCTGACGGTACCTGCACCTACCTGCTGGCAGTGAGCTCTCTGCCTCCTCAAACTCTCCAGGGACCTAACATGTCTACTTTTAAGTCATTCAACCTCCCAGCCCCTATCCCCCCTGCTTTCTTACATTCCCTGCAGTGGTTTGAATGTGTCCCTCCAAAATTCATGAGTTGAAAACTTTATTTTTAATTTTTGTTTTAGATAGAGTCTCTCACTCTATCCCCCCAGGCTAGAGTACCCTGTTAGCTCACAGCAACCTTAAACTCCTGGGCTCGAGTGATCCTCTTGCCTAAGCCTCTTGAGTAGCTGGGACTACAGGTGTGTGCCATGACACCAGCTGATTTTCCTATTTTTTAAATACAGACAGGGTCTCACTCTTGCTCAGGCTGGTCTCCAACTCCTGAGCTCAAGCAATCTTGAGCTCCCAGAGTGTGAGGATTATAGGCGTCCACCTTGCTCAGTATGAGTTAAAAACTTAGTTGCCACTGTAACAGTGCTGGGAGATGAGGCCTTGAAAAGGTGACTGGGCACAAGGGATCTACCCTCATGAATGGATTAGTGCTTTACCCCAGGAGTGGATTCCTGATAAAAAGGGTGAGTTTGTCTCCTTCTTTCTCTATCTCATGAGCTCACTTCCACCCTGTGCCTTCCATCATGGGCCAACTCTCACCAGATGCCAGCTCTCTTGGACTTACCAGCCTCCAGAGCTGTGATGTGAAACAAATAAACTTCAGTTCTTTATAAATTACCCATCTGTGGTATTCTGTTACAGTAGCAGAAAATGGACTAACATACTTCCTATCCTGTTTCTTAGTTTTTCTTTCCATTTACTCCCTTGTTGGTACTGCTATCCATGGAATTGTTTATTGCAAACTAAATTTAGATGTAGCCTCTTAAATTCCCTGCAGGAAAAGAGTTAAATAAAAAGATAACAAATGGGGCAGCTCAAGGAGTAGGGCGCTGGCCCCATATACCAGGGGTGGCAGGTTCAACCCCAGCCCCCGGCCAAAAGAAAAAAAAAGTAACAAACAAAGCCTAAAATTAAAATGTCGTACATTATTCATGTCCTAGAGAAAAGTTATCTTTAGACTACTACCAGAAATTGAAAAATATAAACCATGAAGAATTGTTATTTAAAGTTCTGGTAGATGTTTATCTTTAGGGTTTCATCAGACATGAGTAATGTATATCTTGATACTTTAACAAGCCTCTGCTCCTACAATATATTTCATAATATGTCAATTTGGCTTTAAAAAAACCTTACTGAGCAATGCAATCGATTTTATTTTTGGCATTTTTGTTTTGAAAACTAAAGAGAAACAAACATTATGCCACAAAGTAAATGAGAAAATATTTTTATACTCTGGACGTTGAATGTTGCTTTTCTAATGGCCAGCCTGAGTCAGGGAGGTCTAGGATTAGATCCTGACTCTCCCATCTCCTACAGTCACCTGGGGCCAACAACATCTTAATCCCTCCAGCCCTGAGCTCCTCCCCTATACCCCAGACCAGCTATGGAGTGACCGGGGTGCTGAAATCTCCACCCAGCTGTTGCCAGGGCCTCATCTATAAGCCTGATAGCCTGTCAGGGCAAATAGTTCCCGTTCCCTTCACACCAATGCTCTTAGTATGTCCAAGGCTATTGTTATAACTGAAGCTTCATTCTTCAGTATCGGTTTTTTCTCATTGTGGGGTTTCCCTTTCTGCTCTCAACTTAAAAGTTAAAATGTCTTTGAAAAAAGTAATACCTGCATATGACAAAAATGTAAAATATATAAGAGTGAAAAGTAGGTCTCCTCCCTAACACTGTTCCTAGCCTCCCAGAGCCCTCTGTGACAGGCACCATAATAACCACATTCCAAAGATGCCAGTGTGTGTGTGTAGGTAGACATTTAAAATAATCACGTATCACATGTATATGTTATGTCATATTTTCTCTTTTAACACAGGAATGGCAGGATGCTATACACACCTTCCCCTTTATGTTGGTGACTGGTCTCCTCAGGTGGTTTCAGAGCTGCCTCATTTTCCTTACAGCTGCAGAATATTTTATCTAAGGTACTGCCTATTGGGGGTGTTTAGATGGCTTTCAATCCCTTGCCGTCACAGCAACAAGCTCACATCCCCGTACATGTATCATTTGGCATATGAGCTAATATGTCTGTAGGAGAATTGCTAGGTTAAAGGGTTTGTGAATTTAAAATTTTGACAGTCAGTACCCAATTGACCTCCTTAAAAGTTATGCTGACTCATGCCCCTCTCCTTGATGAGAACGCCTTTCCCCTCACACCTGTGCCAACGTAGCTTGCTGAGTACCCCTGCCAAAAACAAAGGTTCTCAGTATAGTCTTAACGCATATTTCACTTAGTGTGCCTGAAGTTAGCATCTCATCACGAGTCAAGCATCTGAGTCACTTGACCTCCTTTCCCTGGGAAAGGTCCCTGAACTTTGCTCATCTTTCTGATAACATCATTGGTCTTTTCTGATTGACTTGTAGGAGCTCTTTAGGAAGTGAGCCCTGAGCTCTTTGTGACAGGGGTTGTAACTGTTTTTCCACAGTCTGCCCTTGTATTTTTCTTATTTTATTTTGCCAAGAAGAAATGGTGTATAATTACATAATTGCATTTTTCAATCTTGCCTTTTATGACTTTAGGGGACTGTGAGCTGCTAAATAGGCCTCCTCCACTTCAAGATTATAAATATCATTGCTTGTGTTTCTCTCTGGTTTTGTGGTTTTAGTTTTTACATTTAAATCTTTGAATCATCTGGAATTTATTTTCACATAGGAGTGAGGTCTAGGCTGTCCCAACACCATTTACTGTATGATCCACCCTCCCCCCAAGATATGGAAAGGCACCTTCTATTGCAATGTCTATTTTTAAATGTATCATATCCTCCTACAGTGATCCTTTCTGTGCCTATCAGCACTTCTGCCCTGCAGCCCATTTCCCCATCCTTCTCAGTCTCTCTGACTGTCATGCCTTTAGAAATACCACCCAGACCTGTGCTAACCAGCCTGCAGGTGAGCACAGTTCTCTCTTTTCCTGATCTTACAAGAACCTAAGAGGTGGTGACAGGTGATGAGAGGCACAAGGACAGAGAAGAAGTCTCCTGGGAAGAGAAGGGACAGGGCCAGCTTTAGCAGCCAGCAGTCTGGAGTTCTGGCCCAGCACCTGTCCCCTGAAGGCCATCTTTCCTTCAGGGAGTACAAGGTACCCGGCATCCATTTCCCTATGGAGAGCAGTCTCATCACTGTCACTAAAATAGTGTGAGAAATAATGCACAAGACACCTTAAACCACCTGATGCAGCTGCAGCTGCAGCTCCTGGGACTACACTGGACTGGCTCCAAACTTGAGAGATCCAGGCAGCCAAGACACCCCCCCACCCAAGCCCTGTTTGTCCTTCTCATTGGTAACCTCCTGCTGCCCACTCCTCCCCCACCCCCACTGCCAGGTCCTGCCCCATCAAGGGATCAAGGGCAGCTCAATTAAATCTACTGCATGCAGAATTCTAGGGTTGCTAATTCCCCATTTGTCCTCCAGCCTTGCTCTCTTTCCTGAGCTCTGACACCCACTTCCATGGCTAACTGGTCATGGTTACTGGTATGCCTCTCAGGCAGATAAAACTCAACAGGCCCAATACTAACTCATTCTTTCCTTTCTAAACACTTGCACTTAATTTTGTTTCCCCATTTTGCTTACATGCCATCTCAGCAAACCAAGCTGATGTGGGAGACGTGCATCACAGGAGACCTGGCCCTCTCTGATGCCTCTGGTCTAGCCCAGGGCAGGCCTGGACTTGCCCACAGAGGTGAGACTTTGCTACAGAGAGATACAGAGGCAGCAGCTTCTATCTGGAGAAGCCATACTGTAGTCCTCAGGTCCTCAGTTCCTTTAATGCCACTTAGCATACCAAAGACATAATATGAGATGGGAAGAAGAAGAGTGAAAGCATAGCCCACACTTTTGGGTCCTGGGAATGGTAGGCAGAGAGAGGAAGAGCAAGACAATGAAACTATCAGTAGGAATGGTCCCAAGGTATGTCCTGAGGAACCAGCTGAAGGAGGGAAAGAAGAGGGCAGCAGGGGTCCTGGCCAGGGCCAGATGTCCACATAGGGGGAGGTCTAAGAGAACAGGCCACAGTGAACTCAGTCCTCTGCAGAGTAGCCAAGTGGAGGAAGACCCTACCATTTAGCTTCCCAGGACAGGCTTGGTTCCTGCATGGTGCTGAGTAAAAGGAAAAGCAGGGGGGTGGGCATGTGGCGGGGGAGGCTGGAGAAGCCCAGATGCAATGTAGGCAGAATCAGTACTTTCTCTGACTCTCCCTTTGGCAATATGACTAAAGCCTTGAGCCATGACACATTTTGTGCCCATCTTCCATTGCTCCCATAGAATCAGTCACCCACTAAGTCCTGTCCTGTGCTTTTTTTTTTTTTTTTTTTTGAGATAGGGTCTCACTCTAGTGCCCTATCTAGAGGGCAGCGGCATCATTATAGCTCACTGCAACTTTTGTAGAGACGGGGTTTCACTCTCTTGCTCCTCAGGCTGGTCCTGACCTAGCAATCCTCCCATCTCAGCCTCCCAGATCGCTAGGATCACAGGCATCATTCACTGTGCCTAGCCCCTATACTTCTTCAGCAACTTTCACATGGAGCCTAGTCTCCCCTTCTACCCTGCATGGCCTGAGAGATCCTCTATGCCTTTTGCTTGAAGCATTGTAATGTCCAGTCCATTCTCCATCCTAAAACCCCCTCCCAAAATGCAAAGTGGCTTTATGCAGCTTCCTTGATCAAAGAATATCCACTGGATATGTGTCAAACTGTGAGTGCTGTCAACAAGGCCCTGACCCAGCTCCTGGGCTTGCCTCCAGCCTTAGCTGACACTTCACCACAGGCAAACAACCCCTGTCTTAAGCTGTCCCTTTCCCCAGGACAGCCCTAGTCTGTGGGAGCTTGTCTTTGACTCCTTAGGGCTGCCCCTGCTAGCCTGTGAACTCCTCCCTTAAGGGGAGGGTTGGCCACAGTGCCAGCTGAGGACACCCTAGCCACTCCCAGCACTCCTAGCCTTCTCTTCTTATAGGCTGTCCCTTTCTTCTGAAATGACCTCTTTATCAGGCCAAACTCAGAAACTTGCTCATTCACCAAAGTGCATTTCAGATGCCATTTGGATTCTCTAGAATTGCAAGTATCAGTCCCCGGCCTGCAGCATCACTTCCTGAGCTCCACCTCTTATCAGATCTCTCACTCCCATCCTTGGAAAAACTGTCCCTCCCTGGTCCCAAAATGGTTGGGAACCACTGCTCTAAAAAGTTATCTCCCCACCCTCAGCTTTAACAATCACACTCAAAACGTTTCACATTATATTCTGCCTGGTGTTACAGTTTCCTTCCCAATTATCCCCACTCTTCCCGTAGCCTAGAAGCTACCCGGGTTCATAGGATGTGCTTCCCAGGCCTCCACGCCAGCAGTCTCTGCGACCCAAGGGCGCTCAAGGACTGTCCGTACTTCCGTACTACCCACATCCACGTCAGTTCCCTGCGTGGGGACTTCCACAGGCCTCCGGGGCAAAATGCTGGAGAAATTAATAAAGGATCCCTAGACTTAGTTCCTTGTTCACAACTCACCCTTTTTCACAACTTACAAGCCATTTAACCCTGGCAAAGAATAGGTGTTCAAGAGATATCTGAGCATATGAAACAACGAAAGGATAAACAAGGGAAACAGGATTCCTCCTACGGGAGGTAACCGGCTTTTGTGGTAATGAGTTGCTTCCCACTCCCAACTCCAACTCTCCATTCATCCGCCCCGCCCCCGTTAGCCCCGCCCACAACTCAGTATCGCCCCGCCCCGTAACGCCCCCTCCCATTTCACCCCGCCCACCTGCCCGCATCGCTCCGCCCTCCCCCGGCCAGCGCGCGCCCAGCTCACCTGTAGGCCCAGGGCGACACGCTGCGCAGGTTGGTGGGCGGACGGAAGCGGCGGTCTGCCGGCCTGCCCCCTGCCGGGCAGCTCGCGTTGCGCGCTTGCTCGCGCGGCCCCAGCTGCAGGGTGTGGTGGAAGGCGCCGAACACGCCGGCCGCCAGCCGCCCGTACAGCTGCTCAAGAAGCTCCTCGGGCCGGTCCGCACAGCTCCGTTGCCGCGCCGGGCGCCTACCCACTCTCGGTGTGCCTGCAGCCCGGCTGGGTGGCAGCGCCAGCAGGAAGCCGGCCACCAGCATCCAGACCTGCGGGACAGGCCGTGCTCAGCGTCCGCGCCCCGGAGGAGCTTGCCCGCGTCCCACGTCCCTCCCGCGGCGTCTGGAGCCGGTGGGCGCCTCCCATCCCCGCGCAGACCGTGGGCCTGCCCGGAGGATGGGTGCCGCGCGGGCGGGCCCCAGAGCGCCCTCCCCGCCTGCCCGCCGCCCGCGGGGCCCCCGGGGCCCCGCCCGGCGCCGACCCGCGCGCCCCCGGCCCCCGCCGCCGCCGCCGCCTCGAGCCGGGGGTCGCGAGGGGGTCGGGTGTGGGGCGCGTGTCCACGTGTGCGTGTGCCTGCCCGGCTGCTGCGCGGCGGGCTGCGAGTGCCTGTGACGCCGCCGCGCCGCTTACCCCGGGGCACGCCATGCCGGCGCCGGCCCCGCCACCTCCGCGCTGCGCCCGCCGAGCCAGCCAGTGCCAGCGACGCTCGGACCCGCCACCTCGCAGACTCACGCCCCTACGCCTCGTCATCCGCCCGCCCCCGCGGCGTCTGGCCCGCCAGCCCGCGCGGGGTCCCGGGACCTGCCTTTCTGCAAGAAGCCCCTGCGGCGTTCCTCCGCGATGGCCATGGACGCGGACCGAGGTGGGCGCCGCCTGGGTTCGCAAACTCCGAGCGGTCCCTCTGCACCCTTTGCCTCCGGGAATTTAAAACATTTTGTCACTTAGGAAGTGTACTTACCAGTGTCCCCAGCATTTCCCCGAAACGTTTTCAGACTTGTTTTGAGTTGGGGATATGCGGCCGTTCTTTAGCGGAATAAATAAAAGGGCCACACAATCGGAGGGCTCTAAGCAGCGTGGATCCCGACCGCTTGGCTGTCTGAGCTCCTGGGGCCTGGATGCCGCGAGCCCCCAACTGTGTGCGGTGCCGGAAGGAGGAGAAGTCTGGCTCTGCCCGTGGACTGGTGCGGTCCTTACTAGCTGAAGGAGGAGGTGGTCACTGGCGCAGAAGTCTCCGGAGCAGAGAAGTGAGGTCGACAGAATGGAGTTGGGGGAGGCAGATTTTGGCTCAGAGGAGAAAGATTTCTCTAATAAGGCAACCCAAGAATAGAATGGGCCACCTGGAAAAAGAAAGCTCAAAACCTCAAGGATCCTCCGCCTGATGGCTACTTCCTCTTCTGAGATTACGTAGGTCAAAGAAATATATTGGAGATGTTTTTAAATCTCTATTTTTAATAAGGTGAGAGGAGGCTGTTTCCCTTTTCTCCCAAACACCCATGATGTGATCCTGTGCCTCTATCAAACAACTCTTGAAAGTACTAAGTAACTTCCCCCAAGTGACACTTTTACGGCTCAAAGTGGCCCATCACTTGGTCTATTATTACAGTGTTGGAGAATTCCTACTTCCGTGATGATAAATTCTGAATGCAAGCAGACATTTAAAATGAGCCTGATAATTCTGTGAATAAATTGAAGGAAATATACTTAAATGAAAGACTGTATTGCACATCGTAAGAAAACTTCTCATTTGTTCATTCTACAAATAAATCCTTAATGCTTTTCTAGATGGCAAGCTAATAAATATGATCATTTTAAAGAAGTCATGCTTTGAAAATAAACGATCAAGCCCAGTTGAAATCTTTCTGAATGTGTACAAAATATGTAATTTATGATCCCCTAAATGGTTTGCAGCTTTGGTATTTGAATTGTAAACCACTGATTAAACTACATTTCAGTTATGCTGTGTAGAAAAACACTTATATGCTTTGAATGTAACTAAGGAGTTTAGTAATTATTTACCGCTAAAATCCCACTGGAATCTCCAGTTTAAGCAATTTAAAGCTCTTGGTGAGTAAACACTTGTTTTGAGTCATGAAACACTTGTTTTTTCTGACTAATAGGTAAAGTGTTCATGTTCTTTCTTTTCCAGTAAAACGGGAATAAAGATTCATCAGTTCTCAACTAATGTTTTTTTTTTTTTATTTGAAAAAGAGAAGTGTGGGAGGCCTTTAGGAGAGATTATCATTACAAGAGTTTCACAGAAATACTGAGTATGTATTTCAGCATCCATCCGATATGTAAGATGCCACAGTGCCAGACTTCATTCTCTATACTAAGCAACAAAATATTCCGTTGTCTGGTAACGTGGCAACTTTCTTTTCTGATTACCTTGAGAGTGGGAAAGAAAATATTTACTTCTGAACAATTTTCATTTTTTGAAAGATCATAAATTACTGAAAATGCTCACCTATTCGGTAGAACATAACATTCATCATGGACTGAAAAGTTCAGAAAAAAGTCTTATAAACATGAGCAAATGTTTTACTTCCTTATAATGAATTCCCTTTAAATTCCAACCTATTTATGAAGCTGCAAAGTAAACATGTTAATAATTAAGCCCAAATTTAAGACATAGAAATGAGAAAAAGGCAACAGAGTACTCAAAACCTAACACATATTCCTTAGAAACTAGTGTATCTGCAAGTGTTCTCTGTTGAAGATGTTTACATCACGAAATCAGGCAAGCTGGATTTTAAGTCATCCCTCTACCCTGTCATCTCCTGATTTACTCAGCCACCCTAACACTAGCACAGCTGCAACACTGCTTAGCGTGGGCCAAGCTGTTGGGGAAAATCTTTTAAAAAATTCTTAGGCAACATAACTCCAAAAGCCAATGTGTGGTTGGCTACCTCCGGGCTTCTCTTTTGGGGTTACTGATGTGCGTTATCTACCCAAACCTCTTGCTTTCATTTAAAGGACTGTCCTCAGACTTGCCTGTCATTCCATTTTGTTCATTGATGATTTTAGCACCTGAATCTTCGACTATTTCTTTAATCACTTCTGGTAACTTTAACCTGCACACAAATGACTTAACATACTGATTTTTGTTTTGTTTTTTGAGACAGAGCCTCAAGCTGTCCCCCTGGGTAGAGTGACGTGGCATCACAGCTCA
>CAUYQV010198204.1:0-14656 GCA_963574575.1 Galagoides demidoff | reverse complement strand
ACTGCTTTGTCCAGGAATTCAGGAAGTATCTTGCCAGTAAGGATAACTTTTTCAAGTTTTTTTGATATTGGATCCTGTTGCTGGCCAGCACCATTACCCAGAACCTAGTTAGTTATTTCCTTTTCAGTTTCTTTATGGATTCAACATATTTAGGAGCACATTCTTCAATTTCTATAATATGCTTTGGTATACTTTCTAAACTTCATCATTATTAATTTTGATTGAATGTTATATAAATGTCTAAGGTAATTTGGTTTTGGTCTAATTAATGTTTGATTTTTTTAATTGATTCTCTATAATGATCTATCCAATGCTGAAAGTGGAGTGTTAAAGTATCTTAATATTATTGTATTGTAATCTACCCCCTTTTAGGTTTAATAATATCTATATATCAGATACTAATCTGTTTATGTGGTAAGTGTATATATGTTTCAAATTGTTATATCTTCTTTTAAAGTTGAACATTTTCATTTTGTAGAGAATATTCTTACATATTTATATAAAATACGTGTATAAGTATTTTTATCCATTTTACTGTTTTGTCAGTATATATTATTGGTATATGTTAATGGTAAAATGGTAAACTATATCCACTTTACCATTTTATCATCATATATTATTGTTTTGTATCTTTACATTTTTGACTAAAAATGTGTTTTATCTTAAATAAGCATGGCTACTCTTGTTTGCTTTGTGTATTTGTTTACATGAAATATCTTTTAATATACCTTTTCTTGTAAGCAGCATAGAGTCTTTTTATAAAAATTCACTTATCTTCAAAAAAAGTGTGGAAAAAACACTTGAATTGGCCTGGGTAAAGACTTAATAAAGAAGACTCCAGTAGCAATTGCAACAACAACAAAAACAAACAAATGGTACTTAATTAAACTGAATAACCTCTGTACAGTAAGAAGACAACAATCAAAGCAAATCAATAGCTGTTAGAATAGGAAAAGATATTTGCATCCTATGAATCGGACAAAAGCTCAATAACTAGAATCTACAGAGAACTCAAGCAACAGAAAAAGAGCCAACAATCCCTTATATCATCAATGGGGAAGTTAGATGAATTGAACCTTACCTAAAAAAAGACAGATGAATGGCTATAAAAAATGCTCATTGGCTCAGCGCCTGTGGCTCAATCAGCTAAGGCGCCAGCCATGTACACCTAAGGTGGCGGGTTCAAATCCCCAGCTCGGGCCCGCCAAACAACAATGATGGCTGCAACCAAAAAATGGCCAGGCGTTGTGGCGGGTGCCTGTGGTCCAGCTACTTAGGAGGTGGAGGCAGGAGACTCGCTTGAGCCCAGGAGTTGGAGGTTGCTGTGAGCTGTGATGCCATGGCACTCTACCCAGGGGGATAGCTTGAGGCTCCGACTCAAAAAAAAAAAAAAAGAACTGTGCGTGCCTATTCCTAAGTGTGCAGTGAGTTTGCTGTTTGAGTGGCTATCCTGGGTCCTTCACTTGCACTCACCGTGTTATTAGGACATATTTTCTCTTCCAGAGATGAACACCCACTAAGTGCACCTCATGAACCGCCTGAGCAAAGCTTCACTGACCGTGCATACTCACGTCCCTTTTGAATTTCTAAGATCACTTTTTCAGGTTATTTAAGAAGGGAATTGCTGCATTGCTCCCAAGCGTGATTACATGATGTGCATTCCCAAGAGCACCATGCGTTCTACACAGCAGCTGGCAGGACCCAGCTGTGCAAGTTCTGCTAGTCTGATAGCTATAAAGTGAATTTTCATCTTAATGTACATTTTTTTCCTTGTTAAAGATTTTGAGAATATCTATATGTGCTTCTGTGTCCTTTTTAAAGGTATAATAAAAGTGTTACAGATATGAAACTGTCCTTTAGGAAAAGGCAAATATCCCAGCATCAGGGATGATTTGAACTTCTGCCCAAAACATTTAATAATTCCTTAGGTATAACTTGAATATTAACCATAACAACTTCTAAAAATCTCTAGAAATACTCAGGTGGAGATCCTTTAACCACAAGTCCCAGTTACTGAAAGGAAAATGTGACTATTTGCAAAGATGGCTGAATTAGTGTTTGTTTTCATTTTGGGGTTTGTTTTTTTTTTGCTTTCTGTACAGTTCAATAGCACAGGTCTAGAATCAGGTATTCCATCAAGCCACCAGTCAGGGAATATTTCTAATTTCTTCCGTAAAACCCAATTCATTCCCCAGTAACTTTTTCATCCCTGTCAGGTGCACATGAGAACGCTCCAAATTCTTCATCAAAACGTAGAAATGTTTCACGCATTCTTGATTAAAAAACAATAATAAAGAGAACTATGTTCTGAGAGACACTGACAGCAGTAAGTATTCACTTACAGGGAAACGAACAGCAAAGAAAAGATAATTCTGGTCTTACAGATTTTCTCTCCTCAGGCTATACTACCTGTCCTGCACTAATTCTTATTTTTACACCCATTTCATTTTTCAGCTCTTTGAACAAAATTTTTATTCTGTGCCGTAAAGCTTGGTCATGAAAAAGCTACGTGAAATAAAATCCATCCTAGCTTTCATTTCAGACTCAAGCGTATAAACAAATCAATTATTTTCATAAAATGCATGAACTTTACAAATTTATAACATAATCGCTGTTATCTCGATTCACAGACCCTCCAAAATTTTTTCCCTTGTTTTGTCACTTTGCCTCTCCAGGTGATGTTATTAAAACCTCATGACTTTATATATTATCTGAACACTGAGTCATCTCCAACTTACATCCTTAGTCCTGGCTGGTTTCCGGGATTTTGGATTCACACGTCCCATGGCCCACAGACTCGTGTATGGCAGGCTTCTCCAAGGTGAGACTTAAACAGCAATCTTGGTTTTCACCCTGCAACTCTGAATTTCCAGCAGGTTTTAGAACTTCGAGAATTGGCACTATCATCACCAATTTGCTGAAATTCTAGGCGTCACCCTGGACCTTCCTCTTTCCCTCACTCACTCTACTCTGTCTACCGGAAGCTTCTTTTCCAACAACCAGTACAGTGATTAAAGCTGACAGTTTCAGGAAAGGCCTTCCAGGAAAAGAGACCAGCAAACGCATAGTCAGTAATTCTTTCTTTCATGCGTTGTTTACCAATATTCAGTATGGTTCTGGACCCAGATAATTGTCAAACGAATTAATAAGTCAGTCAAACCCAACCACAAGACGTCGTTTTTTTTTTAGCCCGTTTAAAACTAAGCTTAAAGGTGATTTGTTCTGGTTTAGTACCAAAAATGTCCCCTAGCTTAATCACCTAAATATACCCTGAATTTTTGATAACAAGAATCTCGTGTGATTCATTTGACTCTGTACTGGGTTCATATCTGGGTTCATAACATACTGGGTGCTCAAGGGATGTCCACCGAATAATGGGTCAGTGAATTACATGTATGTTTATATAAGACTTTGTTCACAATAATACTTTTAAATATTTTCAAAAATAATTATAATAGAAAGATCCTTGAAATGATAGATCTAGAAAGGATTTCAGGATTACGTCTTTCAATCTCTTTACCATAACGAGGGGAAAAGTCTATGGACCTTCTTCCTTTACAAGTTTTCATGATGACTGTCAGAATATCAGTAGAAATCAGAAGAAAACACCAGAGAACCTACCAATATTTTGTCAAATTTTAATGTGTTACCAAAGTTTAAAACAAATATGTATGAATATTCCAGAATTTGTCCTAATTATTGGAAAGTAAACATCAGTGGTACTATGGAGGCTACAGTGGGGGGTGATTTGTTTGAAGCGGCTGAGAGATGCTAATTGCCTGAAATTATTATTGCCTGTGTTCATTATATTGAAAATGAATGCAGGAGATAAAAATAAATAAAATTGAGCATCTGGGAGCATAATAATGAATGTCGGGCAGCTGAAAATAAGTGAGTGCTTCACTGACTGAACTGAATCATTATCTTATTGTGTTCTGAGAAATATGGTGCCCGCAGTTAAAGAGCGTGGTGTGGCCAATATATAATAAAACAGTTAAATAGTTAAACGCTGGCGAGCAGTTGGAATGTGCGATGCAGCTTTAGGAACTAATTATTACTTTTCGTGTATCCCCTGTAAGGATGGGCATTGGAAGAAGCCACAAAAACTTAGTAGCCTATAAGCTACTATAAGAAAAATATATAACTATGCAATAAAAATAGAAAAATAGGGCAATTAAAGTCCATTGCAAATGGCTTTAATTTGTTAAGGACTCAATCTTTAAACCTGGGTCACCCAGATTGAATATACAAGGATGCTTTCACGCTATTACGGTGTCTGGGGAAAAAATAGTATGAAACTATATTTATATCTCCAGTGCTCTGGTGTTTTATCTTCTTTTTAAAACAGTAGTGACAATATCACCTCATGCAGGTGGGACGTGATAGGTGCTCACTTTTGGCAACTGGTTGGTGTGAAAGTCGCTGAACTACCCCGAGGTAGAAACAAGTGGATAAGATCTGGAGAACACTTAGAGAACTAAAAATAGACCTGCCGTTTGACCCTGCAATTCCTTTATTAGGTATATTCCCAGATGACCAAAAATCGCAGTACAACAAAGATATTTGTATCCGAATGTTCATTGCAGCCCAATTCATAATTGCCAGGTCATGGAAGAAGCCCAAGTGCCCATCGATCCACGAATGGATCAACAAACTGTGGTATATGTACACCATGGAATACTACGCAGCCGTCTTTGTATTCTAAGAGACACTGGTTAGCTCATAGTACATGCTCAAGAAATGCTCATTGAACAGAGTTGAACTGAATGGTTTCTGCATATTTTTAGGCCATCTATTCCCTCCTTGGCTTTGTTACTCATAATCATTCTCCATTGAGGATGCAAGGTCCATTTACTTATACAGTACTTACAAATTCAGAGCCCTCACTTGGTTCAGGCTAAGAAAACAAGAAATCCACCAACCAAAAGCAAAACTCACCCTCATTTTACCGTAATCTGCAAGAGACAGTGAATGAGACTCAGCTGAGCCACTGACAGGGCTCACAGATGTTCTTCTTTCATACGTCTCATACCTCACACCACCCAAGCCTTTTTTTCCTTCCCATCCTTCATGTTCCCTGGCCCCCTGGCCACTCGGGGTCATGGCTTCCTTTCCTTCCTCCTTTCTTGTTGCCATTGGTTCTCTCTATTCCTTCCCTCCCCATGGTCCTCCCAGCAATTGGCCCAATATCTCCATAGTTCCCACTCTATTACTTGCCCCGGGACTTTGGAAAAAGTAAATATTCTCCTCCGACCGTTTCTACACTAAGAGATAGGTCCTCTGAGTCTTTGCATTTGGGGGACTTTTTCTAATTTTAATTTTTTTTTAATTCAAAGTAGGGTTGTACAGTTTGTGATATGTTTTAAATGTCTACTTTTTACAAATGAACCCATTTACAACACGAATATAATTGAGTTCCAAGGATAATTACAGGATTGATTAAAATCCCCCTTTGTGGTATATACAGGCAGTGTATTCTGGTACTGGCACACGTGTTCACCTTCCTTTTTTATTTTTTTACTTTTATTTTTTTTAGAGACAGTCTCATTTTATAACCCTCAGTAGAGTGCTGTGACATCACAGCTCACAGCAACCTCCAACTCCTGGGCTTAGGTGATTCTCTTGCCTCAGCCTCTCAAGTAGCAGAGACTACAGGCACCTGCTACAAGGCCCAGCTATTTTTTTATTGCAGTTTGGCCGGGGTCAGAGCCGAACCTGCCACCCCTGGTATATGGGGCCGATGCGCTACCCACTGAGCCACAGGTTCCACCCCACCTTCCTTCAGTAAATCATGTGCAACACTAGGTCTGGAAGTCTAAGCACAACCAGAGAGAACACCAAAAACTGTCATTTTGGGATCATTTGTAAAGGAACAACTGACACCATTTTTTTCCTCATGATCCTAACTTACTGCTGCTAATACCTATCAGAGAGAAAAATACATGTGGAAATATTGGAACTATTTTGTATCAAATCTGAATTTCATGCTTGATGTCTTAGTCTTGTATTCTTCCATGAGCATGGAGCTTTCACTTAAAGAGGGCTCTGTTGCCTTTGAAACAATAGAGTTATGCTTTCCTTCCCTGAAGGATTACCCTTTCCCAAGAAACAAGTATGGATGGAGTACCGACAGGCATGCCCGATCAGAACAAGAAAGTAAATACCAAAGGTCGGATGAGAGGGCTCTGGAGCCAGATGACTTATTTTCAGTGACAAATGAGTTACTCACTGGCCAAATGACTTCAGCCAGGTTACGTAGCCTCTCTGAGTCTCGTTTTTCTCACCTGTTAAGTGAGCATTATAAAAGAATGTATTTCACAGGGCTGCGGTGAGGATTAAACACAAGATAGTGCATGAGTATATTAGCTCAGGGCCTACACAGATTACATGTTAAATGTGTGTGTCCGCCTTTCCTTGGAGACTGAGTGCACTTAGGAGGAATGAGGGAATAATTAAAGTGAAAGTTGGAGGAAAGGTTTTAGCTGTGACAACCAATGTGGGGATTAGCCAGGCAGGGCCCCAATATCAGTACATGAATTATACCTTGCAATGCTTGGGAAGGATAGTAATGACTTCACCTCTGTCTATTTATTTAATTAATATGCATAAGACCCTATCAGTGGCTAGCACATAGTACTAGCTCGATTGATACTTGTTAAACTCTCCCATGCTAATTGATGTGCCATTTTGCAAATAGTAGGTCATCAGTGACTGCTAAATCAGACTAATAACAACAAACATTTATCAAGCCTTCATTATGTATACTTTATTCTTCTAAGCTTTTTTTTCCCTTCTTCTAACCTCTTCATATGCACAAGTTTATTGTATTTTCACATTCACTCTGTGAGGTAGGCAGTTTTCTTGTTCCCACTTTTCAGATAGACACCCTCAGAATGGGAGAGGATATTTGCAGGTTATGCTGCTGACAAAGGTTTGATAACCAGAATCCACAGAGAACTCAAACTTACTAATAAGAAAAGAACAAGTAATCCCATTTCATTGTGGGCAAGGGACTTGAACAGAAGCTTTTCTGAAGAAGACAGACTCATAATCTACAGACACATGAAAAAATGCTCATCATCTTCAATCATCAGAGAAATGCAAATCAAAACAACTTTGAGATATCATCTAACTCCCATAAAACTGGCTTATATAACAAAATCCCACAACTATAGATGTTGGCGTGGATGTGGAGAAAAGGAAGCACTTCTGCACTACTGGTAGGAGTGCAAGCTAATATGTCCCTTTTGGAAAGAAATATGGAAAATACTCAGGGACCTAATAGTAAACCTGACATTTGATCCTGCAATTCCTCTACTAGGTGTATATCCAAAAGACCAAAAATCACTTTATAACAAAGATATTTGAACCACATTGTTCACTGCAGCTCAATTCATAATAGACAAGTCATGGAAGAAGCCCAAGTGCTCATCAACCCATGAATGGATTAATAAATTGTGGTATATGTATACCATGGAATATTATGCAGCCTTAAAAAAGATGGAGACTTTACCTCTTTTACATTTACATGGATGGATCTGGAACATATCCTACTTACTACAGATCTCAAGAATGGACAAAAAAAATATCCCATGAACTCAGTACTATTATGAAACCAATTTACAATCACTCACACTTTCATATGTAGATCACAACTATGATCCAGGATAAAGGAGGGAGGAGGGGCGATAGGAAGGGAGGGGGAGGTCAAGTCGAGGGAGAATGAATGGTGAGATCACACCAATGGTGCATAACGCAAGGGTATATGTCAGATCTATTAGTATAGAGTATAAATGTCTTAACACAATAAGTAAATGAGATGAAGTATATGCTAACCAGTGTGATGTAAGCGTTCCTAATTCTATATGAAATCAACACATTGTACCCCATAAATGCATTAATGTATACATTATCTATTGGTTATTATTTAATAAAAAAATTAAAAAGAAAAAGAAATGAGACACAGGTGAGTCATTTACATATTTATACAGCTAAAAACTAGTGAGGCTAGAATTTCACTCCAGCCACTGTGAACCAGAGGACTTGGGCGTTAGAAATTTTGTTCATTCTCTTTGCTTCTAGTTAGAAACATAATAATATCCATTGGAAAAATAAGACAATTTTAGAATAGGTTTGAACATAAATTAAACTGATGTGAAGTAGCATAAAGTATGTTACATTTCACATTCTTTATACTATAATGTAACTGAAAGAACATTGAATTAGGAGTTTATAGACCTAAATTCTAATAAAAGACCTCTTTTTTATTAGTTTTATGGACTTGGGTAAGTCATCTGCCTTGACTTTCTCATCTGTAAAAGTAAGAAAAATTACACTGACTTTTGGGGTTATGATAATAAAAAATGAGTTTAAAGCATGTAATAAGCCAAAAAATTAGGCTAGGTATGGTGGCTCATGCCTCTAATCCTAGCCCTCTGGGAGGCCAAGGCAGGTGGATTGTTTGAGTTCACAAGTTCGAGACCAGCCTGAGCTAGAGCAAGACCCTACCTCTAAAAATAGCCAGGCACTGTGACAGGACCTGTAGTCTCAGCTACTTGAGAGGCTGAGGCAAGAGAATGGCTTAAGTCCAAGAGTTGGAGGTTTCTGTGAGCTGTGATGCCTTGGTACTCTACCAAGGGTGACAAAGTGAGACTCTGTCTCAAAAAAAAAACTATATTGCCAAGCACACATACATAAGCAAAGACTGAATGTCATTTCTTCATGTAGAATGGTTTGCATGGTCATTGTCAATAATTAATTAATCAATGAATACTTTAGTTTTTTAAAAAATGTAATAGGACTGTGATTAATACCTGTTCTTCCCAAGTACCTACTATGGGCAATCTCATCTAGAAAAACTCAATAAATATGGCTTCCTTGCCCCTTCCCTCCTTTTCTTAAAACCATTTTATTGATATGTGATTGATGTACAAAAGCTGTACATATTTAATGTATGCATCTGGATGAGTTTGGAGATACATATGTACCAATGAAACCATGACCACCATCAAGGCCATAATCAAATTCATCACCTCCCATAGTTTCCTCCCACCTGTTTTATTATTACTATTGTTTTGTTGTTTGTTTTTGTAGTAAGAATACAACACAAAATCTACTCTCTTCATATATTTTAAGTATGTAGTCTAATATTGTTAGCTATAAGTACTATGTTATACAGTAGAATTTCTTTATCTTGTATAAGTGAAACTTTACACTTCTTAACTGTCATTTCCCCACTGCCTCCTCTCCCAAACACTGAAAAATCACCATTCTACTCTCTGCCTCTGTCAGTTTGACTATTTTAGTTTCCACGTATTTGTGAGATTGTGCAGTATTTGTTTTTATCTCTGGCTTTTTTAAATTAATGACCTCCAAGTTTACCTCTGTTTTTGCAAATGGCAGGATTTTTCTCAGCTACTGTGATTAATGCTGCAACGAACACGGCAACATAGTACCTCTCCAAGATCCTAGTTGTGATTGCATTGTATGTATACCCAGAGGTAGGACTGGTGGATCATATGTGGTTTTATGTTTAAAATTTTGAGAAACCTCTGTACCATTTCTCATGATTATACCAATTTACATTCCCACCAATAGTATATAGGAGTTCTTTTCCCCACATCTTCACTAAAACTTATTTTCTTTATTGTTAATAACAATCATCCTAACAGGTGATAACAATAAGAGGCATCCTAACAGGTCAGGTGATACCTCATTATGGTGTTTATTTCTTTTACCCTAGTTATTAGTGTTGTCGAGCATTTGTATGTCTTCTTTGGAGAAATTTCTAATTCAGAGTCTTTGTCCATTTTTACATTCTATTATTTTATTGTATTAATTTATTTTTTCATTAAGTCATTTGTACATAGATTGTAAATACATTTATGCCATTATGGGATTCAATGTGTTGATTATTTGTACAAATTGGAGTGCTTACATCCTACTAATCAACATACAGGATTAAGACATTTGTGTTCTACACCTGATAGATCCAAGTTGTACTTGCAATATGCTCCATAGGTGTGATCCCCCTACCAACCTTCCCTCTATTGACCCACCTCCCTCCCTTCCCCTCTAGTTTCTTATACATTTTGTCTTTTAAAGTATCAATGAAATAAATCAAAGTAGTCACAAATAAACAGAAAGATATCCTGTGTTTATGGATTGGAAGAATTGATATTGTTAAAAACATCCATATTACCCAAAGCAATCTACAGGTTCAATGAAATCCCCATTATTTCAGTAGCATTTTTTATAGAAATAGAAAAAAAATCCTAAAATTTATATTGGGTACAAATGAGTCTGAATAGCCAAAATAGTCTTGAGCAGAAAGAAGAAAGCTAGGAGCACCAGATTATCAGATTTCAAAATATACCCTAAAAGTATAGCACTCAAAACAGCAGGGTACCCACATGAAAACAGACACATGGAACCAATAGACCTAAATAGAGGATTCAGAAGTAAACTGAAGTATGGACGGTCAACTAATGTTCAAAAAGAGTGCGCAGAATAGACAACAGGGAAGCAGAAGTCTTTAATAAAGAGTGAGGGGAGTGGATATCCACCCAGAAAAATAAAACTGGGCCTTTAAATTATACAATACACAAAAACAGTCAAGTCAAAATTTATTGTAGACTTAAATGTAAGGACCTGGAACCATAAAGTTTCTGAAAGAAAGTATGAGAGAAAAGCTTCCTCCCGTTAGTCCCAACAATGTTTTTTGTTTTTAAGATATGACACCCAAATCACAGGCAACATAAGTAAAAATAAGTGAGATTGTATCAAAGTAAAAATCTTCTGCACAAGAAGAAGAAAATAATCAACAAAATCGAAAGGCAACCCATAAACCAGGAGAAAATATTTGCAAACCATCTATCTGATAAAGGTATTAACCTCTTCCCTGAGGACAGTGTAGAAGAGCTGTCTCCATTCCCTCCTCACTATGGAATACTTTCTGTAACCTCATCTAAGCCTCCTTCTTATTTTCTGGCCTCATCATTTGTAAAAGTAGCATATGTTTCCAGACTTGTATGTTAATAAATATTTATGGTGTAATTTACATTAATGTGAAGCACACAATGGCTCCTTTCTGCATTGTTAAAAGATCCGGAAGGTTGTGTCCAAAGGGGTAGTATTAGTGTCTAGTTTCCCTGCCTGCCATTAAGATGTGCACTGTAAAATTTACTGGAGTAGGACCCCAGGGCCTGCTTCATGTAGCATAGAAACCCCTTTGCAAAGACTTTTGTTTCAGTCTTTCAGTTTCACATTTTGTTCCACAAAAGTGCTGATCCCATTTGACTTCAATATTAACTCTGGAACATTTTAGCAACTCATTAAATCTCTCTGTCTCACTTCACTTGCAGGTGGAGTTCATTATAATCAAACTGGGTGGGGGAAGTTTTATAATACATGCACAGCTTCCATGAGGCATGAGGCAGAATTTGTATTCTCTGTGCAGAACAGTGGTTCTCCGGACAAAACTACTTTCCCCTGCCCCAACACCAGGGACATTTAGTGATGTCTGGAGATATTGTAGGCCTTTACAGTTGAGGAGATACTACAGGAATACAATGGGTAAAGCCAGGGATAAAAATCCTACAATGAGCAAACATGTCCCCTACAACAAAGAATTATCCAGCCTTATTTGTCAATAACCCTTAAGTTGAAAAACTCTGGTGTAGACTAAAGAGAAGGAAAGTGTTTTATCAATGACTCTGCTTCTAAAGCTGTGTATGAGCCATCCCTGAAGAAAACTAGTGTTGAACTTCCACCAATTTGTTTTCTAGCCTCAGGGAGCTCAGGGCTTATACTAAATGTTATAAAATACATATAGGCCTCAGTTTGAATCCCAGTGCCACCATGTTTTAGCTATGTGACCTTGAAACAGATACTCACACGTAAAATAATTTTGGAATATTTTTAAAAGATAATAATACCTACCTTGGAGGTGCATTATGCAGACTGAATGAAGTAACGTATTTATAGCCCTAAACGTGTCTGACATACGGCAGGCTCCTGCCAAATACTATCATTGTGTCTCTGTAATAACTGTAAGCTGAAAGGATCACCAGGGACCTTTAGTAAAATTGCCCTACTCACTCCATGTATTAATTCCCTGTGAAGTTTTAGGGATGTTCTCCCTTTTTCCATGCAATTTCTCCCTATATGACAATAGCATAAAATAGAGGTATGCCTAGAATGTTGTATTAGCACTCCAAAGGGGCTAACCTTACCTGAGAGTAGGGCAAAGACTTGCTCAAGGAGAAGATGATTGACTTATGTTTAAATTTTTATGATTCAGAGCAAGTTGTTCAACATAGTCTCAGAAAACCTGTTCACTTATTCTTCTTTTTCATTGGCCTCAGTCATTTATTCCTTCAATAAACTATTGATACTCATATCATTAGCAATAGCATTGATGATTTAATTAAAATTTGAACAGTCCATCCAATTTCAGCCACTTGTTCTCTTTTATATCCAGTCATATTTCAAAAGCACAGAATGTTCCTTATTTTTTTTTAAAGCTGGCTATGTCTGCTCTGGTTGGAACAAGAAGCCCAGAATGGCTATGATGATAGAGCCTGGTCAATATCCATTGATCTGGGTTCATGGCATGTATGTGACTTCCACACACCCAGAAAGGATAGACCCAAAACAGTGTCCTTAATTGGAACATTTATAGGGAGATCTCTAGTTCAAAGCATTTACTCCTAGTGGCATAAGGTCAATCAGCTTATTACTTATGAATCTATTTGTGTTCTTTTACATGAGTGAATAGATATTTAGATCAATGGATTCGTAGCCTACAGTTTCCTATTCCTTATGAAGATTATTGAACCAACATTGGAGTAGTGAGTTAGTTTAAAATGGGAAACGATACCTCATTTGTGTGGTCACTAAAAAATAATATTCCTGATTTGAAGCTATTATAGAGAATTAAAACAGGAGCCAAAACTTCATGCTGCCACAGGACACAAAAGGATTCTGTGAGATAAAGTTTGGATATAGCTCCGAGGTTTCCCCCTGAGGTTGGGGTTAATCCTGGTCTGCCTTCCTTACTTGGTGTTCTGCTCATGGATGTGTGGAGGGCAGCATTCACTGCAAGCATCTGACTTTCACGCTTCCCAGTGAACACCCCAAGGGCGGGAACTGAGTTTGCATCATCAGAGTACACCCAGTGCCCGACACCCTGCCTCATATGCAACAGGCAAATAAATGATTTGTTTGTGGGCTCACATAAGAACCCAGGACACTGGCTCTGTAGTGCATTTCCAGACTCCTCCAGACTGAAGGACTTACTCTCTAGTAGCTGGCCAATGGCCCTCAGATTTCATTTTTCTATAGGGATTGCCTGGGTTCAAGGGAGTCAGTCACCTGTTCCAAGTCCCTGATCTCTGCCTTGGGCAGCTATTCAGTGCCTGGAATGCACAGGTCAGGGTACACCTCCGGCTCTCTTGGCCTAACAGGAGCAATTCTGAAGGGCTCGCTCAGCTTCAATTATAGCTAAGGGCTTTGTTGTAAAGCATTGAAACCTTTCCTTTCTCTCTACCAGTGCTTCCTTCCTTTCTTTTTCGTGAGTATTCCTTAGACACTTGCTGCAGGCTAATATCCATCTGGGCATCTGTGTCTTATAGACCTCAGTGGACAACAGGGCAGGGCTCAATTCAACAGTGCAAGGTACACACATTGATTGGCTCATGTGGGCGGTCACTTTCCATTCCCTATCTCATTTAATCCTAGCAACCTCCTCTGCTGTGAGGTATTTCTCTTTATATCAAACAGAGGAGAAACTTTTGCTGAGAAATAGCAAGTTACCTTGTCAAAGTTCCCAGAATTAAAAATGGGTATACCTGGGACCTGATATGAATTTCTGACTCCAAAACACCAAGCCCTTGTACTTTTGACTATTATGTTTGATGTAAATGTGTTGAGAAACCCCCTTTTCAACTAATAGAATAACAATAGAACTTGTAAGTAAGTTAATGAGTTTTTACCTCCCTAGGGTAATGTGTAACATTAATCTCAGCCAATAAACTTATTATAACAGAGTTATGCAAAGTGAGCTGCTTGTAAGTGCACACGACCCGAACTTCAGAGAGTGTTTACCACATGAAAATGCATGTTTCAATATGAGAAGATTCTTCAAAAGAGATGTTCCTTGACCTGGAACTTTGACAAAGAGATTTGTCCATTCAGCCAACAAGAATTTGTGAGCATCTACAGCTTATCAGACACGTATCTAAAGAGTGGGACAAAACAGGCAATGACATAAGGCACTCTACTCTCATGGGGCTCACAGTCTACTGATGTTACACAATCGACCAGCAATCAAATTATTAGAGATAATTGAAGAATATCATACATGCTATTTAGGGAACAAAGAGAGGACTGTGAGAGAGCATGACTGATGGAGAGAAGCAGACATGCTGTGGGGATGACTAGGGATGACCTCTCCGAGAGATTACAATGAAGAAAAGTCCTAGTAAAGGAACTGCAGGATTGAATGGCAGGTCTACTTTTATTTATTTTTTTTTAATTTTTTTATTGAATGATAACTATGTACATTAATACACTTCTGGGGTACAGTGTGGGGTTTTCACATGCAATCTGAAATACTTCCATCAAACTGATCAACACAGCCTTCATGTCATTTTCT
>CAUYQV010198199.1:0-28990 GCA_963574575.1 Galagoides demidoff | reverse complement strand
CAACAATGACAGCTGCAACCAAAAAATGGCCAGGCATTGTAGTGGGCACCTGTAGTCCCAGCTACTTGGGAGGCGGAGGCAGGAGACTCGCTTGAGCCCAGGAGTTGGAGGTTGCTATGAGCTGTGATGCCATGGCACTCTCCCCAGGGGGATCAGCTTGAGGCTCCGTCTCAAAAAAAAAAAGAAAAGTTCCAAATTGTATCCTCAAACATCTCATCACTAATATTCTGAAAACAAATCATTGCTTATGTGAAATTTTCTCAGAAGAACATCTAATTGTCTCTGTGAAAACAGCTTCCATTGTATTCAGAAGAATACTTTTATTCTATTTTCTGCAGTCAACTTTCAATTGTGAGTAGTTATAGAGAAAACAAATAGATGTCTAAAATATACAAATAATTCCAAACCACAATTTACATCAACAATCTCAAGCTTTCCTCTAGACTGAGTAATTCATCTAACTTGCTAGCGAGATAAAGTGGTTGATTTGCATTTCGGCTCCTTCCTAGGTCGCTCCTGCTACTGACTGAAATGAAATGTAGAGCCCAAGCCAAGCAGAGAAGGTGAGAAGATGTCCTCAGATAATCCCCCAGCTGGGTTGTCAGTACACTCAGCCAGCAAAGGCTGGGTTGACTCAATCGATAAAATCTGGCAGTGTCCTGATTTACATATCTGATGCCACTGCCTGAGCTCCTAGCTGCCTTTGCCTGCTGCAGTAAAACAAAGAGTTTTTCTTCCATTCTGTCACATGAATATCTCCTAATGGATCTTTCTTTGCCAGGGCTTTATTCCTAAAAGAATAGGGAACTTACCCAGATAAGGGTTGGTATTACTTTATGCATTAGATGTGTCCTAAGGAAGGATATGTAAAGTTGTGAGTTAAGATTAAAATTACTTATTTAAAAAGAAAACTTTACCAAAGGGGACAGTAATGCTTTTACTCAGAGATGGATGAAATTGTCTAACCTGTGTGGGAAAAAAAAGTTTCTTCCAGTTTTTCCCACCAAGAAGTTGAATTCCCCAGAATCACTGCAGAGTCAATGGAACTACTTGATAATACTGAAAAAAATGGAAACGCATCATTTCAGGACTCAAAAAATCTTCTGTAGATTCCAATTTTCTCCTGAATGATAACTAAATTCCTCAGACTTCCTATTGAAAAGTCACCTTATCAGAGACAACCCCATGTTACAGATTTAAAAAGCTGACCAAAAGTTGACTTGCCTAAAGTGATAGAGTTGATTGGTAAAATAATGTAGATTAGAACTCAGGCGTTCAGGAGACCTAAGCTCATAAGTCGTTCTGTGACACCAATGTTATATCTCACTATCCCGTTGCAAGTGCAACTTGGTGACAAACATTCAATAAAGTGGCATTCATCAAATCATCATGAAAATAAATTTCTGCCCTGGCTACTTTTCCCTCCCACTTTAATTTGCAACACATATCTACTATTACAAACGCTCTTCTATGAAAACTAGGAAGAAGTATACTTACTTGGGTCCACTTTTTTTTCAGGAAGACATTGGAAACTTTGGATAAAGCTACTATTTGAGAATATGTGAGTCAGTAAAAAGACAATCTATTCTAAACATATTTTTGTTCTCTCCCCTTAAGAACAATGCAGTAACTCATCCATCTCATACCTGCCTTGGACTAAAAACGCAAGGTTTTAGTTCTTTGCTTTTGCAGTGGCTCATCTTTTCAGATTGTTTAAAATAAGACATGTATCATATTAAATTTGGTACATCTATAAATACGATTATTACATATATATGTGCTAACTAGAATGAAGATAATATCCTTTACTTCTCAAGTTCTTTCAATATGGTAGAAACTCCATAGGCTGACTACCCAGGGACAGTAACAAACTGACCCACATACAGAGGTGGTCAACATAAGGAACCAGGTCTACTGAACTGATATGTACATGCAGTAAGTGTCTGGTCTATGTAAATTATGTTAACTTAAGGAGGTGGTCAATGTAGGGAGGTGGTAAAGCTTGGAGGTTCTACTGTATTTTATATGAAACAGATAAAAGCATCATTAATTGATTGGCATCTTTTGTTTTTAAACAATCAGTCCTGTTAAGAGGGCTTACTCTTGGTGAAACAGAGACAAATGCAAAGTCAGAATATTAGCCTTCTCCCTGCCTTTGATGTGTGCAACAGAGTGTTTTCTGTCCTGGGACTAGTGCTATCTCACATTTTCAAGCCTGATTAATAATGGGGGGCAGGACAAGAAAACTCGCACAGAGCAGGCTGGAAGGAAGACATTTGTCTTCGTGTTCAGGATAGTGACAGGATCTACTTCACTGAGCTGCTTTCTGCACAAAGGGATCATGTTACCTTTTCTTTCATCCAATTGTTCTGTTTCCCAAACAGTTGTCAGCCACACCTTGAGTAATCATTTAAAAATGTTTGCTTCTATGCAGTTATCATTACCATTTAGCTCCTTCATAAAATTGCCAGGTGACTAGCCTTCATAAACCTTCTCCAGGATTGTCAAGCCTATTTGACTACCTTACTCTCTTTAACTAAAAGTATTATAATAGCTTGAGGATTCAGAAATGCAAAACCAACTTTTGAAGATGCATGTACAAAATTCTACAAAGAAGCCAGCCTCAAATACTTGCTTACTGATGCACCTGTGACCATGGTTTCTCTGGGTACCAGGATCTTAAGGATGCTCTGGTACCAAGTGGAAATTTTGCCACCATTCAAGATGCTGACAATTCCAACCTTACACAGAAAATGTGTCCGAAAACACTGCTGTATCCACAAGTAAAGGAAGTTTCTGTGCACCAAGTGGACAACACCTTACTTTTAAATAACCAGCTATGATTGGCCACATGCCAACAAGTAATTTTTTGGAGGGGTTCCACTGCTATGTAAGTCAACATATTCTTTGAAACCCAAACTAATATAAAGTTCTATATAAACTTCACAATAAGAGACAGTGCTGGAAGAATATCTGTGACTTATCTAATTTCAATTTAAATTGATTTCAATAAGCAAAACTAAATTGAGGGACTATAAACATGCCCGCAACTTCTTCCCATCCTGAGGCTGCAAATGTATTAGTAATAATGCCCACATACAAAAATGTATTTAATCCAACGCATTACACTTGGCCTAATTATGACACTTGCCAATGCATCGGTTCCACTGCAAGCATGATTAGACAGCAATGAACTGTTTTTGTTAGAGGCCTGCTCATGTTAGCTCTCCAAATCACATCCCAACTGACTTAGTAAAACATTAAATAACCCCTGACTCGTGTGCTCCAGATTGTTTTGATTTTCTTTTAATCTTCAGAAAAATTGTTTCTCTTACCATAGTAAAGTTTTAACTTTAAGGTTAATGTTCAGTAATTCAAAACAGAAGTCACCTTTGGAGAATGCTTTTGGTTTATTTATTTATTTGTTCATTTCGCAGTTGCACTCTCCTATAAGTATTCCATCCCTGAATGATATATTTAAAACCCTAACAACCACAAAGTTTTGACGTTAATTGAAAATACTTGAGTATTTTTAAAAGGAATAAAAACTCAACTATCTAAAGAAAAATTTATATAATGTTCAGATAATAGTTTCCTTTCAAATTTACTTGCAAATAAAATTCTGCTGAACAGCAGAAGAGCTAAAATTGTGCTGAGTTAGGAGAAGTGGGGTTACAAGCCACTGTGAAAAGTCCATCATAGGACGCAAGGTCCTTAGACTGCAGCTGAGAACATCAAATACCATCTGCTGACCCTCTGGACACTGTGTGTCACTGCTTCACCCATTTTTAGATAGAAGTAGCACCTTGCACGGTGTCTTGCATTTGACAGGTGTCCAAAATGTTTAGTCGAGTAGTTAAAGCCTAAACAGATACATGAAATAATAAGTCAAGAGAAAAATGGCAAATATGTATGCTCCTGCCACATTTTCCAGTTTCTGTTGAGTCACAGTGCCGTGGGACTTTCCATCATGGCCACCTGTGCTGATCCTGTCTCTGTTTATTCATTTCTCTGTTAGGCAGAATCAAATGTAGAAAGGTGACTAGTATGGAGGCTGGGCTTAAAGATGGGTTTCAAAAATCATACTAATCCTACATGGCTAAAAACAGTATTGTAGAATGAAAAATGTCAAACCTATTCAAACAAACTCATCTGAATAGTGTCCTACTGAAGTTACAGTGTTTTGCAATGTGATCACCCCCTATCACAACTCCCTGTTAAATGATGGGTAACACACTCACACCTCGCGCTGAGCAGGTCCTTACCAGCCTACGTCTCCTGCCAGTAAACTATCGGATCACAGGGTTAGCCATATGTAACGCGGCATTTAACACAGTGGCTTGAACATAAAGGGAGCTCAGTAAAATGTTTATCAAATTAAACATCTCCATTTTCTAGTTCTAACACTAGGCAACTCTTTCAGTAACAATTTCTTTTTAACAACCCCCATGTTAATACTAATCTAATAACCCATGTCCCTTTATTTGCAAAATATAAACAGACTTAAAAGGCAGTAATTCTATGCCTGTATTACCTACTTCAGTGGAATAATTTCCTAAAGAAGTGAAAATCCAGAGTGGGGAAGGAAGTGATGTTTGCACTTTCAGAAACCTGAGCCAAAAGAAAAAAAGAGAGAGAGAGAGAAAGGAAATTCATAGCTCTATAAAGGGCTAAGGATGTGTTAAACAGTTCGATGTAAGCACTACACATTATCAAATCAATACACTGTACCTCATAAATGCATCAATGTAACAGTTATGATTTAATAAAGAAAAAGAAAGAAAGGAAGGAAAGAAACAAGAAAAAAATTTCTCTTCTGATTTCAAATTAAGTTCCATGAACAGTTTGGAAAGCTGTCCTGATGATCACAGAGCCACCAATATGGTACCCTGGCGAACAATCTAGTGCTGACAACTCTTATTTTTGTATCTTTAGCCCGGGAAGGAGGTATCAATTTCACCTTCAACTTTTAGAGCCTTTCTACTGGCCAGAGTTATTGACTAATAATGTTCCCAGTTCCCTCTAGTGCTGTTATGGAAGCCAAGCACCTCCTACCTCCAGCCGTGACCTATTTAATGTCAGGAAAGTCATCTCTGCTTTAGTTGCCCAAAATATCAGCTGGGCAGCTACATCCCTATTCAGAGTATTAATGGTGATAGAAGACAGGGCTGCTCACAGGCAAAACTGCAATTCTTTGAACAATCACATCCTCATGTTACTTAGACCTGGGGAACCCTCATCACTATGATCTCCGCCTTATCCGAGGTGTAAAACCCGCTTGTAGAATAGGATCTGTTAAATTCTTTCAATGGCACGAATGAATTACAGATAACCCAATGTGTTATTACTCATAGAAATGTTTTTGCATTTTAAAGAGATAAAAAGTTTTAACCCTAAGAAATTGGTTGTAATTCTGAAATTTCACGTACCAGGAAGCAGACAGAAAACGTATGTTTTAAATGTGTTAAGATACAGGGGGAGGTATGAGCTCCTGGGTCTTCTGATATTATGCCACATAAATAGGCCCATTCTATTACAAATATATTTGATTTTTAACATCTTAATAGCAACACAGTTTCTATAAAAGAACTATAATAGCAAAACTAGTATTAAAATGACTGTGAAGACTGAATTTTTTGAACCCTCAGGGGAAATATTTCTGAATATTAAATGAGGGAGTGTCTGATAATAAACAGTGACCATCTCAGGTCATTAGAGAAAGTTAAATTTAGAAAAAAAAATCTGCACAGATAAACTCAGGGTCAGTGCTTTCTAGAATATTTTCATTTTATTTCCCCTTGATAAATAGCATAATGTAAGGCACCCAGGTTGGCTTTTAATAAGTGTGGGTCTATTTGGGTTGCCTGATCTGTTTCTTTTGATGCTGTAATAAGCCATTCATATCTGTTCAGGAAAAAATTCAGGTTGTTTTTTATTCTAAACCTATTCTGCACTTTTTTAGTGGTTACAATTTCCTCTTGGACAGCATTTATGTGATTCATTTTTGAGAAATCCAAACATTTAAGTGACTTCAATCTAAGTTGAACCCAAGCTGTTCATTTTTGAAAACTTGCCCCAACAAGGCAAAAAACCCTAGGTTTGTTTTTCTGCCTTATTCATCTAAATCAGTTTTTACTAATCTGTAGGGGGGTATTTAAACTTTATTTTTATGAGACATTCCAAGCTTACATAAAAATCGAGTGGAAATTCCCATGTTCCTCTCCCCACCCCCCACTCTCGGCTCCCATTACTGCTTACATTTTGTATCAGGGTGGTTTACTTACCACAATTGATAAGCCAATATTTGATACATTATTTTCAGCTAAAGTCCATAGTTTACACTGGGCTTCACTCTTCGTGTTGTACATTCTATGTACAGGTTTTGACGAGCTTCAGGTGGCATGTGTCCACCTTACAGTATCACACAGAATAACTTACACTCCTTAGAAACCCTCTAAGCTCCACTAGACCCCGCCGAGTCCCTGGCAACTACTAATCTTTTTACTGTGTCCATAGTCTTGCTTTTCTCTGTGGCTTTTTAACTTAATGAGTGAGATAAGGAACAATTCACATCAGAGAGGTGAAACCGAGGGGATTTAATGATTTTTCGTAAGACACATTCAACTGTAAGATGGAAACCATATTACTTTCACCAACAATAGATGCCATTTTTTTTCACCTATCATTAGTGGATAAAACGCTACGTCCAGGTGCTAGAGATGACAGCAGTAAGCAGAGAGACAGGGTGTCTGCCCTCACGGAATACACATGAGGCAAAAGGAGGTAAAAGAAGGAGAAGGGCAGAAACTAAATACAAGGAGAGCAAAATGATTTTTAATACTGCTAAATAGTACAATGGGATAAAACCTGGCTATGTGATAGAGGGACAGAAATGGAGAGGAAGCTTATTTGACAAAATGACATCTGAGCTAAGAATTAAGAGATAAGAGAGAATAAATTCAAGTTTCCATTACACAGTTGGCCGACTATAATTAAAGATAATATATATATTTCAAAACAGCTGGAAGAGAGGATTTCTAATGTTCTTGCCACAAATAAGTGATCCTTTGAGGTAATGAATGTGCTAATTATCCTAATTTGATCATTATATAACATACACATGTATGGAAAATCACACTGGACTCCATAAGTATGTATAATTATTGCACATCAATTAAAATAAAACTTAAAAAAAATAATTAGGAGATAAGAAGCAACTATCCAAGCAAGAGACCACTCCAGGCAGAGAGAAGAGCAAAGGCAAAGGCCTGGAGATGGAAACAAGCTTGATCCGATTGAAAAAACAAATGGAGTCAGCCAATGTGGCTGCAGGAGGGTGAGTAAAAGAGAGGGTGTGTGGGTGGGGCTAGGAGAGGCGAGTGGGGCTGGAGAGGTGGGTGGGGATGGGGAGGGCCAAGTAGGATTGGAGAGGCAGGTGGGGACTGTAGAGACAGTTGGGGCTGGAGAGGCAGGTGTTATACAGAGGCAGGTGGAGCTGCAGAGACAGGTGGGGTAGACAAGAAGACCCTGTAAATCCACAGTAAGGAGACTCAATTTTATTGTAATGTGAAGTCACTGGAGGCTTTTATGCAGGAAAGTGATAGGTTCTGATCTACATTTTTAAATTATCATTCTGGATATGCAAAGTATCTAAGAATTGCAGTCCCCAACCCCCCAGGCTGTGGCCTGTTAGGAACCAGGCTGCACGGCAGGAGGTGAGCAGTGGGTGAGCTCGGGAAGCTTTATCTATCTTTACAGCTGCTCCCCCTCATTTGCATCGCCCACGAGCTCCATCTCCTGTCAGATCAGCATCGGCAGCATTAGGGTCTCATAGTAGCAAGTAGCACAAACCCTACTGTAAACTGTGCCTGCAAGGAATCTAGGTTGTGTGCTCTTAAGAAAGTCTAGGCCTGGGATCTGAGGTAGAACCGTAGTGCTCTTGAGTCATCCGCAAACCGTCCCTTCTCCTTCCATCCATGAAAACATTGTCTTCCATGAAACTGGTCCCTGGGTTCAAAAAGCTCAGGGCCACTGCCTTAGAAGATCTCTTTAAAATAAATACTAACACTAATACACCAAAGAGCATTAAAGATGCCAACCAATAAAAGGTAACCTAGAAAGCAAAAATGGTGTTTTTAATTTCAAAGCCACTATCATCATTACATGTATCTGTCCCTACCTGCCTCACCCCCTAAAAGAAATACTCAACAGAGACTTCAATAATGTTTTCAATCACTTCTGCATTCTGCACAGTTTACCACTTTGTATGGGGATATTTACCCTCCGTACCCTCCCAAAATGAAAAATCATTTCCATAGGGCACTGTAAATGAAGTCTTCATCAAAAGTAATTTCGCTTTCCACTGTAGGCCTTTATTTAAACCTTTGGAAAACCATGTTCTTCCTATAATCACAATTTGCATTTTAAAAATGCAGACGAGAAGAGGCTAATATTTCATATTTGGGTTCTTCAGGTAAAACTGAAATAACAAAACACCATCTGAACCTTGAGGATGTGAAATGGAAACTGTCCAACCACCGTTCAGGTGCCTCTCTGCTTATTACATGAGTGATTTTTCTTTTTTAGCTCAACAGAGAAGTGGAGGAATAAGTGATTTCTATTGTCTGTCTCTATGGCAACTAGTATCCTAATTTCACCTCTTAGATGACAATTATCCCTATTCACTGAATAGCTTTCAGTCTCTACTTTTATGATGAAAAAATTGATTTCATGAAAAATGAGGTACAGGTAATAGGTGAACTTTTCCCCTAGCAAACATGAAGTATACTTTATAACAGGTACAGTCATTCATAAGCAGAATGTATTCTGCAGGGTGTTTTTCTTTTTCAGGGATAAGATGTTAATGTCTTTTTAATGATAAAATATTCTTTTTTCCTTAACATTTGTTTTTACTAAATTATAAGATATTTGGGTTCATTATAAAGAGTTTGGAAAAGACAGAAAAAATAGAGAAAAGCATTAAGAAGAAAATAATGCTCACTCTCATATAAAAATTATCCATCAACAACCCACTTGCATTTTAGGTGCATATATATACAAATACAATTTAAATACTATTATGCATAATTTTGTAACCAAACATTTTATGAAACAGATTGTGGAGAGTTCTTCATATCATTAAATATTCTTCTAACACATGATTTTAATATCTTCAAAGGAATCTACAATATGCACTATTATATTTTACTTAACTAATCCCTCTGTTGGTACTATTAAATATAATGTTTGTATACATCTCTGTTAGGTTATAATAAATCCAAAAATGACAATACGTAGATCAAATGAATTACATTTTAAATTATATTGCCAAATTTTTCTCCAAGAAATATATTGATTTATTTTCCCACTACAGGTTGATGTAAGAGAATGTTCTTGATCAGAGGTACTATTTTTTAAAAGAAGAAAAATAATCATTTGATGGAGAAAGGATTATCTTATTATATTCTTTAATTTATAATTAAAAACTTATTTTAGGGTTAAATATATTTTTACAATTTCCATTGTTTTTTGAGGGGTGGCATGTGAATTGCCTGTTCACCTTGGTAGCAAAGTTCTCCCTCTATTTCTTAGTAATAGAAGAGACAACTTTTAGCATATAGTTCCTTGAAATTTTATCTTCCATTCTTCTACACAACTAAGTGTGGCTGTGTCAACTCCAAGCTAATGAAACATAAGCAAGAGTTGTCTATGTTATTCCAGAGAAATGTCCTTTAAGGAAAATGATATATCCTCCTTTTTCTCTTCATCATTTCTGATATTTGACATGCAGTTGTTATGGCTGGAGCTTCAGCAGCCATTTTGAACCATGAAGATATTGACTACACTCCAGGCAGTGGTGGAGGAGAAAACTAGAGAGAGTCTGTGCTCCTAAGAATTTTGCAGACGTGCCACTCTTGATGCTCAACTCCAGACTTTTTTAAGCCATGACTGGGTTGCATGTTTTTGTTATATGCAACTGAACTTAATCTTGATAGATATAAAAATTTTCACCATAATTTTTAGGTGCTCTATTTTTGGAGTATTTCTACTTTATTTGATATAAAAGTTCCCAATTTGTCATCTGATCCTTAATTTTGTTTATAGAATCAGGAGATGCAAAAATATACTTATTCTTAAATCTAATTACTACATAAATTCCATTATATACTCAGAAAAATTAGATCACAGTATTAGCTTAGAAATCTAGATTCTACAGAAATCTTTTGTCTCAATCAGAAGACAGCACTAAGACGTAAGTTTACTTCTTATAGATAGACAATTAAGTGGTTATATTGCAGTCCAAAGTCATTTAGATGATGAATGTATATGCTTTTAAGAGTTTGTTCAATAATTCATTTTTTTGCTAACGCAGAATTTTCCCATTTGTGCAAGGTATTTTCTTAGAGGTCTCAACTAGGACTCAGTGGAAGCCGAGTGGGCTGGCTCTGCCTGTACCTCCAATCCATGTTTCCAAAGCAGCCTGTCTGTGTTATTCTTTGGAGTTCCACAGAAAGGTCCCCTGCCATTAGTGATTTTCCACACACAGAGATAAGAAATGTGGAGTCACAATTTCCTACCAGATCATAAGCAGCCAGCATCTTCTTCTGCACATCTGGAATTGCACCCACAGGCTCCAGGTAAGGAAAGCTGTCTTTCATCACAAGAGAGACCGAGGGAGTATTGTCACTGGTGATGAGCCGAGAGGACAGGGTCAACAGGCACTGCTTCAGATTGGCTACTGGAGGAAGTCCACACAGCTCTTTAATAGACACTATGGCATTCTGTAAGGAAGAAAACATGGAATCACATTTCTGACCACATGCCATGTCATCCCCCAGCACTCCCAAGTTTACACAAATGTTCATTAAAAGTATACCTTTAGGGACATGTATGATTGGAGTATAATTGATTATACGTCCAGTAACATTGGGACGTGCACAGAGAGAATGCAGAGACTACTCGCTATCACACTTCATCTTCTTCAATCTTTAGCAGCCATCACAAATATGCCACAAAACAAAGCAGCAAGTGGCAGAAGGCCATACAGTGCTCTTCAAAGGAGAACACTGGGAGAGTCACAGACAGAAGGGCTGCCTGGCCATAAATATGGTATTTGATCTCTACCATCATGATCAGGAAAACGTCTTGCCAGTGGCTGTTTACTGAAATGCACCTCCCTTTGGCTTTTCCTCTCAAGGTAGCAGGGGGCAATATCTTACCACCCTCCATGTGACTAGTCACCAATGGTATTCCTTTGTCATCCCATCACAAAGATACCTGACAGACACATACACTGAAAATGCATTTCACATAGAGCTGTTTATCGATGTTACAGTCTGTTTAAAAAATTCATTTGTAATTGGAATTACGACTATTTTATATTCTATTAAAAGTGAACAGTACCTAACCTAGTATGTGTCTCTTGAATTTGGTGACAATGATGGTCTTCATTTTTCTACTGAATAAACTCCAAAAAATCCTTAACCAAAACATTTTATGTTATGATAATATACATTATCAGAACCACTTGGAAAAACTTTATAACAATCCTCATTAATATGTAGTTTAAATATATACTATAAAATATGTCAAATATATACTTCAAGAATTATATAAAAATACATAAAATTTTCTACTATATATAGTTAGGTATAGAAATTATTTATAACTCATGTAATACAGGTATTTGCAATAACATTAAAATTATGTCAGAAAAAGTTACATAGACGATGCTAATACTTGGAGCCTATTTTTTAAATGATGGCTAAGGCAATCCACTTCAAGTTAAATACTTACAATCTAAATATTTATGTGTGACTTATGTATAATACTATTTTCCATTGTTTGGGCTATTTGAAATTAATTTTAAGCCTATCCCAGAACTTCTCTGTGAAGTAATATAAAAATAAAGTTTTCACTATGTCTTGAGTTTGTGGATCTGCATGACATGAATGAGAAAGTATTTTTGCCTTAGGTAATTCTTGATTCAAAGTCTCACATTGTCATTAACTGCAATACTTAGAAAATTCAAAGGTTGGGTCGGCACCTGTGGCTCAAAGGAGTAGGGCACCGACCCCATATGCTGGAGATAGCGGGTTCAAACCCAGCCCCGGCCAAAAAACTGCAAAAAAAAAAGAAAATTCATTAACCTCTTAGTTTATTCTCTATCTTGAAAGTAGGGATTTGTGTGAAGATTATTCTATAAATGTTAGCTAAAGGAATAAAAGAAGTAAACTGAATCATACTTACTTTGCACATCACTGGGACATAGTAAATATTTGCAATTTGATTGGTTCTCGATAACAGAAACCTACTAAGTATATTAAACAATACCGAGGGAAAAGTTTGCCACTGTCTCTGCTGGTAAGTATTAGTGAAGGGAAAATACTTCATTTCTTCATGTTGGCAATTGATCTTATGCAGGGAAAACTGATGATCAGAGACCTGAAATAATTTCTTCCTGCTCACACCGGGGTAGATGTAATCCAGAGCCCATGCTCTTTAAATTTAACAACATCTCTAAGAGAAGACTACATACAAGTTTGGACACCAAATTTTCTTTGTTTCATTTTGATTGGTCTTTTATGGTGTAATTTATTATTGTTGTTATTATACACATACTTTAAAAACTAAAAAATGATCTAACAGGCATTATGCTTATTTTATATGACTTCAAATTTTCTTCCATGTTCATATGTGAAAAATTATATATCTACATATATATTTTCAATTAGTATGCTTCTGTTCATATATTAACATTTTATATATTATACACATATTTTATATTTTGCTTTTTCCCTATTATTTCATATGTACATCTCCATATATCAATTCAGTTATGTACTAAGGATATTTAATGGATATAGAGCATTTTGGTACTCCATAAACTGTCTTAGTACAAGCCAAACTTAATGTTACACTCAGAATTAGAAATATAAAATATATCTGTTTTATCACAGGTAATACTGAACTTGCTTCAGTGATACACAGGTTTAGAGAAGCTTTCTGATAATTATTTGCAAAGCAGATCATTACTAAAACACAATGTTTTCTGGTTGGAGAATGGTATGAGTAGGGGGAGGGGAGGAAAATGTGGGATCTTTTTTTACCTACCTGCATATTTTCTCTCATGTCTATGGCTTCTCGTAAGGGATGAACTGCTATTTTAAAGATGTCATCTATGGTTTTAAGACCAATGTTCCTGAGCATGGTGTATTCCCGAACTTTCTTCCCCATTCTCACTGAGAGGCTGCGTTTCTGTGCTTTTCCTCCTCCACTTCGATTAGTTATTGCTATGTGGACAAAAAGGGTTACGTGTTCCATGATGTCACCCACGAAGGAACGCAGGGGAACATGCCGATATCCAGGCTGCAGACATTCAAATGGTATCGTGTACTGCCCTATAAACTCATCCCCAATGTAGTCATCATCCAGAACAACAAAACGGATCATGGCCAGCTCGGGCAGATTTACTTGAAACTCAAAAGTCTCATCAAAAATGGGATTATCACTGTTCTGTTGTACAGTTTTAGTTCTTTGTTCCGAACAGTCTGCTGGAATTCCATGTATCTCTATGCAAACATAGGGATCTATGACGTCCCCTTTGGCACAAGCCCCCTTAGGCTTTGGGAAATTCTGACCACTGATGATCTTGATATGGAGAACTAGGGGAGACACCCCAGGGACAATGCCCTTTGTGTTTGCGCTGAAGTAGGAAACCTCATCTCGCATGACAGATGGCCTTAGGACATAACCACATCCTCCATTCTGAAGAAACCAGCCTGTGTGAAGGTCCATCATTGGACCTGGAGTCTGAAAATTCATGGCCACAATCTGACAGCCACAATTCCAAAAGTCCTGTGGATTCAAGTTACTAGAATCAATCCTCACAGCACTTGGATAGATTCTTGATAAGAACTTCTTATTATAATTTACAAAATCTTCTGGGTATTCATTTGCAATGCGGCTGGCCTCTGTTTCACTAAAGGAACAAATTTCCCAATAATTTTGGCTTTTCATAGACTGTTCAAAATCCCTGTATTGAATAGACTTACAAATAGATACCAAATCAGAGAGTTCCCTACACAACCAGATCTGTTTCTGCTCACCGTTGTAATCTACTGACATCCTGCGAGACATTTCAGCTTCCTCATCTTCATCTGTTACTTCTCCTTCTAACAAATCAGGATCAGAGGGCAATTTCTTTCCTTTCACAATGATCATTCTTTTTAATTTTTCTGGTGATGGGAGGTAGGATTCTGATGGCAAAGGTGCTTCAGTATAGAGTTTGTCACCAAAGACCTTTTTCATCTGCTGAGCCATTACCCTCTGCTGCGTTAGGGAGCAGTGATTCCCCAAGCAAAGAATGAGTGGGTATTCAGAAGCAACGAAGGCAAATTTATTTATCACCTCTATGACGCTTCGAAAGGAAAGATGCGTCGTCATGTTATTTCTATTACAAAGGATTGGTTCGTTGTCTGAACCATCACTTACATCAAGCTCGATGCTGCGACAGCCCATTTTCAAGGCTCTAACATACCCATTGATGTCAGCTGGTCCCCTGTACTGGTCTTCGATGAGATAGGTGTTATGAGAGGCATTGATGTAGTAGTGAGATAATGGCTGGGTCATATCCTGTGCAACCTTCTTTTGCTCAGGATCAAAAATATCACATTCTGGTGACAATAAATACTGGGTAAAGCCATCGATTGCAAGAAAGCCTTTCTGACGTCCCTCTTCAGAAAGTTCGTATCTCCTAATGATGTCTAAGCACATATCTTCAGTGATATGGGTGACTCCTTGCTCAGCTTCTAAAAAGAGCATGAGGTCATTGGCATCCAAATACTCTTTGTTTTTAGATATCTGTACGAGTAAGAAATACACTTCCGGCCTGGTGCAAAGTTCACAGAAAGCTTCGCAAAATTCCTCTTCGGTCACTCGGGTAGTTAGTTTTTCTTTGCTCTTCTGGATTTCTTTAAATTTTAACCTAATCTTGGACTCCTTCAGGGTGGGGTTAAGTTGTTTTATTAACTCTACAGAGGTGTCTTCCAACATAATCCCGTTCCCATCGATATCTGCTGCTTCGAACACCGTTTTCAACCACAGGAACCTGGGTGTGTTCTGGTTATCCTCCATAAAATCGAGGGGCTGCTTACTTCGAGAAACCAGGTACCGTAACCCAGACACCCAGATATTTGCCACGTCTGCCGAGTTGGCAACCAGGTCCAGAGACTCGTAGTTTTCCCCATGGAGTATAGAAAAGGCACAATCCTCACAGATCTGGTCGGCAAGGCCATTGTTCCTGAACGTTTCTGTGTTTTTCCCCAGTCTGATTTCTTTAATGGCAGAAATATCCAGTTTTGCTTTCTCCAGGTCCTTCTTGGAAGGCTCCCAGCGGAGCGCTTGGAGGTCCGTGTCCAGAGTGAAGAACCGGTTGTAAATGCGGGAGTTGGGCCGCACTTTCTTCAGTTCGCAGCCAGCTTGCATGAAGCTGATGCAGTCGCTGGCACTGCTGATTTTCTTCTCGGACGGCATGCTGCTGAAAGACACGGTTTTCTTTCTTCCACCACATTTTTGGTTTGAAGGATCCTGTAAAATAATTTAAGAAGAATGAATCAATCTCCTTTAGAAAGCAGACAAATTGAGTAACACATCGTGAACTCCTCAGATGTCACTCAGACGTCGTGGTTATCTGAACAGAAGCTAGCCTAAAATTTACCTTCATAGTAGTGTTTCAGAAAAGAAACATGGCTAAGAAAATTGAGATCATGAGGCTCAGAAGAAACTTTTTTTCCCAAATGCCTGTTTGTTCTTTGAAATAAAATCAAGCATTCAGTTTGAATCACTCTTATTTGTTCACTGAAGGAGATTTCTTAGGAACTTCTACTTGCTGGTACGTTGGCTACCTAGCTGGTGTCCCAGTAGACACATGAAAAAAATAAAACTAAATTTCTTTAACATGTTCTCTTCATTTATACTTGGCAACAGTTAAACAAGGTCTCTCTTAAAGCCAGTTTAAATAAAAGGCTTTTATTGTAACATACTTTATTATCACAAAGGGCTTAACTAAGTAGCTTAACTAAAAACCACTCTTTGAGGTGTCTTGAAAGTCAGATTTAAAGCTAATAATAGCAATGGCCCTCATTTGAGCAAATGTTCAGACTGGGGTAAACAATTTAAATGAACATTATAGGAATTCATACCAGTATTTCAGTACAATGCTATTAGCAGGCACGGCTTAGAATTAAACAGAAATGTGAATGTTTCCATTAACTTTTAAGGTTCCTCTGATGTTAAGTTAAATCTCAGGGCCTTTTTGCCAGAATATATCACAAGGAACACTTGCACTTTGAAAATGCTCCCATTTCTGGAAGTGTCCCTGGGTCTTAGTCACAGAATCTCAGTCTTGTCCATTTCACCGTCTCTGAACAACAGTCCCAACAGGGTCCAAACTTCATTCTTTCAGATCAGTGTATCTTAAGCAGGTTCATTATTTCTTGTAGCTGTTTGCTTCTTAATTGTGTTTAAGCCTACTCACCTGTTCTCCTTCCTCAACTATAGCTCCAGTCCTCTGAATACTAATAAGAGGATGGATTTCATCTTAGTCTTGAACTGTTCACTGCGTCTATCACTCCCAATTCATGTACACTGCATATCTGACTAATGCCACTGAAATTGGATATGTCTTTATACTATCATCTGTTCTGACCATAGATTCCTGTTAATAATGTTCCCAACCATACCTTCAATTCAGATAATTGTCCCAGGAACAAATTTCCCAGAAGCATCTTAATGCACATTTACCATGCCTGATTTTACAAGTATACTAGAGTCAGAAAAATGTAGAGTACAAAGGACATTGTCCTCAGAATAAAAATAAATACAAGCATTCTCAAGTGTGATTATTCTACTCACTAGATACATGACCTTGGTAAGTCACTTAACCTTTCTGTATCTTAATTTCTGATTAGAATTAGTATTCTTTAGAATATAGTGTTTTTGCAAAACTCAAAAGAGAAAATGCACATGACTATTCTTGTAAGGTTATTCCTTTTGAAAGAAGGGGACGATTGGATAACTCCCAATATTCTAGTAGGTACTGACCAGAACATTGGGAGTTATCCAGAGCTAATTCATTCCTGTCTTTGGAGGATTTCAGATAAGTCTTCAGTGATAAACTGAAAATATTTTTAAAACAACCTTATGATGGTATTATTTCAAACAATGAAAAGTAGTTGTCTGGGCCATCTCCTTCACTAGAATTCTTCTAAAACAGAGTAGAATCTCTTTTCCAGGGCCTCATTTAATTGTTCTTGCCTTCATGAGCCTGCCTGTCCTATAATTTGGAAAAAACAGGATGATTTATTATTCAATTGACTAAAACCCTGCCTATGAAAAGGAAACAAAATTTGCTTCAGTTATGGTACGTTGGTGGGATGATTCATTGACTCAGCTATATATCAGATCTTCAAGTGACAAAGATATAAATTACCCAATTTAGATCACAGAATATTGCCTCTTGGTGCCCTGGCATTTAACAACTTAGCGCCTGCTTTTTCAGAGGGTTGCTATTTTTAATTATCCCATAGTGGTCAATTTCCTCATCCTTAAGTTAAAAAACAACTATAAATTTCAGCCATTTACACGCAGATGCTCTGATAGAACACAGTTAAAATTGTCACGGCCACATGCTCAGAAATATCAGATGTTTGTGTGACTTTTTCCACACCATCAAGGCAGGCACAAAATGGCACTGCTGAGACAGGATTAATCTACCAGGCAAAATAAAGAGGAAAACTGTGAACTGTGGTGGTAAATGAGACTGTAACTCGGCTTTTAAAACTGTTTGACTTGCTTTTTAAGCTAATGAGAGCTTTCACATTAAAAATTATTTTTACATAAGCAGATCATGTTCCAAACAGAATTGTTGTCAGCAGAGTTATAAAATCTTTCAGAGTTCCTAGCAAGCCTTAAATGGGAAATCAGTGTTCCTCTAAACGCATGCATAAGGTTCCAATGCTCAAGCACGGTGCTGCACTAGCCTTCTCCACAACATGCTGCTCAAATTCAGTGAGCCACTATTTACGTATGAGAACTACTGCTGTCAGAATTGCTTTCTCTTATGCACCTCTCTTCTTTGCGATGCTATCTTCTTAATTCAATATTGTCCTTCCTAGTCAGACAGGCCATCTATAAAACTAGATGAATGTTTTATATCTAGCCCAAAAAGAAATCCACCTTCTCCATAATACCTATTTCTTGCTTTGATCTGCATTCCCTAAAAACTTGGAACCAGTGACATAGATCCAAGTCTTAGGTTGTCATCTCATGAAGGACAAAATCCAAAGTCATTACAAATCCCCAAATGAGCTAAAAATTGGCCAGAGCATATGTGAACAAATAATTAACTAACTTGTCTGTTGATGACTAGAGCCAAGATTATTTATATTCAAAATATGCTGGAAAAAGTCCAAGCTTCTGATGTTTCTCTAATTCTACTATCAAAAAATAAAAACTCTAGATTCAGAGAGCCAATATACTGTTCTTTCAATGGCCATGTGATGCATCAGCTCTGACAGGTTAGGAGGGGAGGTGGAAATGATGTTTCAGGGGCCAGGAAGGATGGAAGCCTCCGCTCCCCTTCTGAGCTTCTTCACCATCACAACCTCTTTGCCAGAGTTCTATGCCCCACATCTCTCATCCCCTCAGGAACAGGGGCAGGCTAGAGGTGGGGAAGGACGATCAGGATAAACAAACTGTAAGGTGTTAAAGTGTTAGCTGTATGTTTTCCTTGTTCACTAATACAAATAAAAAATTATAATTGAACGATCATGAATCCACTGTAAATTATTTATGTTTTGTGAAGACAGGTACTTTTGACACTTTCCTAAAGAAACCAAGTTTATTATCAATTCGGGTGTGCTCTTGTCAGCTGCCAGCTCTTTAGATGATTGAATTGGCTCCATGACCACAACATACTTCCAGAAGACTTTTATAAAGTACAAGGACTTCCTATTTATTTCAAAGCTAACTTTCCTCACTCATGAATGCAAGCAAGAGGTTGACAAACCAGTCTCTGTCCCCCTACTACCAAAATTTCTCTTAGAGCAATTTGCAATAAAAGAGATTTAAATTGATCAGGATAAACACCACATTGCGAAGCCTCTGTCCCTAAAGTGTGGTCCCATATTCTAGGGGAGTACAAGAATTAGTCTAACGCTGCATTCAGTCCTTTTAATTTCCTAACATTTATGTATAAGTTTCCAAATTATGATTTACCAAAAATGCATCACATTTAAATAACTTAAATAACTAAATAAACCAAATTATATTCATAGGGTCCCTGAAAATCCCCAGATAAGACTTCACATTTGGATCTACTATCGTTTTTAATTAATCAATACATTATAAAGAATTTGATCATCAAAAATCAAGAAATTTCACAAACTAATAAAGCATAGGCAAATATTTTACTCTTGTTAAGAAATATAAAAATTGATTATGAGCATTGTTTCTTTTAATAATATATTCATATTAGAAGACAAGTTCCATCTGATCTCCTGTGTCAAGGGCTATTTCTAATATTAGAAATCATTTCAAAATAGTAGGTTAAATATTCTTTGAATTTTTGAAATTTTTTCATTATTTCCTATATTATTGCTTATTTACTATTATGAATATGACACCAATCATGATTAAGTGAGACTCTTTTGCAATTGTAAAACATATGCAGCTTCTTAAACATATTTATTAAACTAATATTGAAAAAAGTTCCCATAAGGCAAATTAATAAACATGTTTCCATAAACTTTCATTGACTTTTTCTCTCTCTGAGTCTAAGGCTAGCTATAATGCAGGTTCCTTAAAAACAAAATGAAATCATTTTCCTTCATAAAACATTGATATGCCTAAAGGCACTCTGCTTATTTAACGCAAACACAGTTTTTGTTCTTAATTATGAAAATACTGAATTACTTCAGTATAACAATTTCTAGGAAAAGAATTCTGAAGCAGCAGAAAAATGTGAATGTACTTAATGTTATAGAACTGTGTACTTTAAAATGGTTCAAATGGTAAAGAACAAGCATCAGGAAAACAATAGTTAAAATGATAACTTTCATGTTATACATATCTTAACACACAGGGGAAAAAGCATTATATGAAAATTTGAAAGTGAGTAAAGAAAATATCATGCTCAATTTTCCTCCCTTTGACCTAATGAGCATGTTTACATGTCTAATTTTATCATCACACTGACTTTTTGGGTTTTGGCAGATTGTTTTTAAGCAAAGAGTTCTAAGATGATTTTTTTGTTATAACAGAACAAAATCAAAACACCAGTTGTCAAACTCTGACTAGAGTCTCTGACTAAGGAGTCTTTGTCTCAGAACACAGAAATCTACTTTGAAGGCAGAACACCAAAATGGCGTCCTCTTAGTGTAAAAGGTGGGCAAAGACTTATGTTTGAAGAATTCCCTTAAGAAAGTCCTAACAAAAAATGTAATAGATTATAACTAAAAGACAAAAATAAAGGCATACAAGTTTTATTTTCAACATAGGGATCCTATCCATCCTTATATACAACCTATAAACTGTAAACTCTACTATTCATTCTGGTTTTAAGAACTTTCAAGCAAATCTCAGAACCAAAAATTTGGTTGATACATGAAATTCTCAAAAAAATGTGGACAATACAATCTAGAATTCAGATGAGCTCCAGCCCTAAATATTGAGAGGCTTCTGTCCTCATTCTTCACTCATTCAAATTGTAAATAGTAACTCATTGACAAATAGTAACAGGCACTTACTCAGTGCTAGGAACCAGTACATCACAGAGCTTTGGAAAGACTGATAAAGTATCTAGAAGGATTTGACACGGACACAACTGAAGATGGCAGAGTAGGTGACTACTGAAGTGTTAAAAATGCAGAAAAGGTGATGGTCTGAGGTAGATACCTAATAAAAGGGGTGAAGAGGAGTGAAAAATAACAAGAACCATGGGGCAAGCTTAGGCACAGTGGCTCATGCCTGCAATCCTAGCACTCCTGGGGGGCTAGTTGGGACGATTTCTTGAGCTCAAGAATTCAAAACCAGTCTGAGCAAGAGCCAGCCCCCTGCCTCTATTATAAATAGAAAAATTAGCCAGGAATTACAGCAGGTAATATATAGCCCCAGCTACTCAGGAAGCTGAGGCAGGAAGATCATCTGAGCCCAGGAGTTTGAGGTTGCTGTGAGCTAGGCTGACACCATGCCATTCTTGCCTGGGGCAACAGAGTCAGACTGAACTCCAAAACATGAGGCAAAATGAGAAGTTCTTGTCTGAGTACAGAAGACTTCAAGGTTTCTGGTTTGAGTGAGAGGAGAATGACAGTGTCCTTAAACGAGATATAAAACATCAGGGGAGACAATGTTGAAGGTAAGGAAATAAGTTAACTTTGCACCATGGTGGATTTCAGGTGGCTATTGGACATTTAGATGAAAATATCCAGTGGAAAGTTGGATATATGAGTCAAACCTCCCGGGAGAAGTCTGGGCTGGAGTTTCATAGTTGGAAGTTCTAACTGTACAGGGAGATACTGAACTTTGAGCATGATAAAGTTACCCATGAAATAAGAGCAGTTGAAAATGGGCTAAACCCAGGAAAACATATTCAGAGGCTGAATAGGAGAGAACATCTAGAAGAAAAAAAGGCTGAGGGGTAATAAAACCAGGTGTATAATCTTTCACAGAAGCCAATACTTGAAGGAAAGAGTGCTAGAAAGTAAGATCTGCAGATAGCATATTGAACTCAGCAGGTAGGATGTTACTGTTAACTTTGACAAGAGAATGTTGTTTGTTCCCTTCAAGATGCAGACGAGAGCAAACCGAGTGAGAGCTGAACTGCAGAAAAACTGAAGCAAAAGGGGTCCAGAAAAGAAGAGCAGATACAAAGGTCCTGTAGTGCCAAAGAAAGTCAGGAGGGCTCCAATGTAACAAGTGAGGAACGGAGTGGCCCCAAATTAGACTGGAGCAGAGAGTGATGAGTCCAGGAGCAGACTATTCTCAAAATGTCACGTGCACCAACTTGGATGGCTGATCACAGCCTGGAATCCAGTTCTGGTGCATTCCCTTTCCCTGTCTCATGGGCCTATGCACAAATGCACATCAGTGTTTGGCTGTTTGGTGGTCTAGAGAAAACCCACACCCATACACAAGGCCTAACTCTTCACATAAAACTCCAGGAAATGGTGACATCACTGCACCTGCTGCTGTCAACTTTCAGGTAAGAGAAGGTTGCAGCTGTAGAATCATACCACTAATTCCACATTAAAATTTGCAAAGTTGTTTTCCCATAGTCAATCTAAATTATTTAATGCAGGGTCACAAATTTATTTATGGTTCACATCATGTGACCCACCCAATGTCACTGTGCGATGCAGTGGGAGGGAAGGTCCTTGTGGTCACCACCAAGAAGTGGCTGAAGCCCTGAGTTCTGCAAACCACTGGCTCTCTAGGGGCTTCCTTATTGGTAAGAACCTGAACAGCAATTTTAGGCTGGATAAAGACAGTATTCCATTTCTACACCATCTTATAAATCATCAGAATTGATTAAAGTCATACTAAGTGTATTCACAAACATCTCTCTCTCCAAATTAAGTTCTATGTCAATATTTTAAATTACATTTCACTTATAAAAGGTGATTCATTTAATAAGATGCACTCAAGCCATATCCTTTAGAAAACCCACTCTAATATATACTCTGTGGCAGGGGTGGGATACTAATTAAAACATAGTCAGACAGTGACCCCCAGATTTTACACATCTTCTCTTAAATGGTCTCCTCACTTGAAGGCAAAAAGAATTGCTCTATAGCAAAGCTGGGGATACAGTGCAGAATGAGTCTATTTCAGAGTTGTTACTTAGTACCATTGATTTGTTTTGTTAAACAGAAGCAGCTTCCATTGTGCTACACAGATACCTCACTGATCATTTGCTCATTAGAACTCATTAGGAAATGGTACTCTAAAAGATTGTCTCAAGCTCTTATTCTGCATGGTTTCTATCAATTAAGGTTTTTTTGCACAAATGACAGTTTCTATACATATCCCACAGATAATATTTCAAGTATAATATTGATGTATAAGAAGATTGACACAGCCCCTGTGCTCTGTAGGGATCATATAAATAACTTCTTTAAAAACATCACATTCTGGGTGGTGCCTGTGGTTCAATGAGTAGGGAGCCAGCCCCATATCCTGAGGGTGGCAAGTTCAAACCCAGCCCCAGCCAAACTGCAAAAACAAAACAAATCATATCCCAACATCAATGTTGCCTGCAATAAATGCCCTCTCTCCATCATTCTTATAATGTGTAAATTTTTGCAGCTGATGAAATTAGTACATAGAATGACAAAAATCATCAAATTTAGTAATTAGAGCGAAGTGCATAAAGAATGCTTCGAAATGAACAATGAAAACAGTTTTAAATAGCATTAAATATGTTTACGAACCAAGATCACAGAGGAGCATAAAGAACTGATGGGGCACATGAAAAGGAAGTAGTGTTGTCAGGTGGCTGCTCCCTTATAGTGTCCCCTGCTGTCAGGAGAAAGGCCCTGCTTCTCACTTTAATCCACCCAATCTCCTCTTGCATCCTTCACAGGCCATTGCTTTGTATACAGTTACAAGGAACATTAACTCCCCCACTTTTCCAGGCAACAACATGACCTTTTGCACTAATCTCACCGGTGCATACTACACAGTTATGTTAGTGCCGTGCCTTAGCTACACCAGTATGAACGAAATGAAGGTGACACCAATGAAGGTCATCTGACAATTGTTCAGTGGCCTCTGAGGAATGACTTGTAGCTTTCAGTCCTGTCCTCCAAGACAGATGTCTGCCTCTCACTTAAAAACATTACATTTAAAATTAATAGGTAGCCTGTGCAACTCCTAGCAGAGGTGCCAAGAACTAAGTGAGCTTGGAGACTGAGCTTTGATTCAGCCCTTCCTCAGGAGAGACCCTGCACAGCGGGGCCCAGGAGTCCTGGCTGAGCTTATCCCAGCACCGACTTTGTTGTTTCTGGAGTGAGGATTAATTGGAGATGCTTTTTATGGAAAAGCAGAATGTCATCTCCCTTTTGAAAGAAAGCCCATGATTGCATCTTAAATTCACCTGATAAAAGATGAGGGGATAAAAAAGAAGGTCCATGATGAAGGATATCTAAGTGTATATACTTTTAATACCTATATTGCTGATACATTTCTTTCAATGTATGGTTATAGAGATTAAATGTGATGCTCCAATTATTTCATAGATATAAACATAATTGATGCCTAATTAGGACATTCATCAGAAATTGATATGTAATTAGGTGGGCAGTAAAATCTTTGCATAATTTTTTTTCTAACTAATGTTGCACATTTACTTAAAATACTTTATCTGAAAAATTAAAATATCAACAGGAATGAAACATTATTAAACAGAGTTCATTTCATTAATGTTCCTGACAAAATTTCCCGTTTCTCTTATGTGCTATACAGTCAGTTCACAAAATAGTTTTATCTCATTGTGGCTTTTTCCCTTTTCATGGTAGTATTTACTCTCAAGTAAGACACACCAATATATTATTTACATTGATTCATAGTCATTTAGTCTTTAAGGATATTCTACAGTCAACTAAATTTGAATAAAACATATTTAAACTTGAAAGGAAATGCCCAGTATGTTTCAATATTGTGTGATTTCCATCATTTGTTATCATAGGGAGTTACTGGAGCTGACTTTCAGAAACATATGTGATTTATAAAAATAGGAAAACCATTTACAGTTATACTAGCTTAAGTGGAAATAAGAGCTACAATCAGCTTTTCTTCAGAGCACAAAGTTTTAATGAATAAAATAGGATTTCAAAACTAGTCAATTGCCAGAAATTCATGGTTTTCTGTGCGACATTTGATAAAGACAAGATTTCAGGTTATATGCATCACTTATAAATTCCGATCAGGGGCACACAAAACATATAACTACTAGTGACATTTCATAGAGATGGAATCAGTTCTATCGTTCATATAGGCTTCTCACTAAGAAAAAACTCTTCAAAAGATTTAAAAACAATAAATTTAATTTTTAAAACATTTTGTAAATATATGTAACTGGAACAAGGATATTAAATTTCAATTTTATAAAAACTAATTCTATTAAGATAATAAATAATGCATTTATAGTCTAAATCTCACTCTAGATTTGGAGTGCTCAAGTCTACCATTTAATAAACAGGTGTATATCTTGGCAAATGGATCCTTTCCTGCCTTTGTATTAAATATGTATGAATTTGGAAAACTTACATTTAGATTATTTTAAAACCTCTCAATAGAGTATTTCTTCTGTGATAAATCTCCCAAAGCAATCTCTGAGCTTTCTACAAGATAGGTCCCTAATGCTATTTTTGTTGACCCAATGCTATGTGCAGACACATCTTTAATATTTTTTTCCCTCATGACAACAATAGAATATGCCCTTTGGGACCAGTTACCATAGAGTTGTAAAAGCTTTGGCTTAAATAGCCACCTTGACTTGAACATCAAGATGAATCTGATTAAAGGTTTCAAGTTTTCCCCCTAACTTCCGGAACGGGTTAGAGCTATCCACTCTAATCTGTATTGCATTACCTCTGATTAACTGAGTATCAGCATCTGTTCACATGCCAGGAACAGATGGCAGATCTCAGAGAAGGAGTATTCTCAGCACTGAGACTCCTCTAGGGTGAGCTGCCTACCCCCACCAACAATTCACACCCGGTGAAGGGTCCCTGGTCAAAGTGCAAACAAATCCATTCTCTTCATTTAGAAAAATGTGAAGAAAACTACATAAGGCTAGTTTTTATTTTCAATAACAAAATATTGCAAATAAAGTCTATAAACATCGTACTGACATAAATTACTGAATTAATTAACTACCTCTCCCTAAAGTATTGGATTAGAGATCAATGGATTTTACTCACCATCACCACCCACTTGCATGATTTTGTGCCAAGCAAAGATCAATATTTATCATTTTTTTCAAGAAAGTGTAATAATTTCGAGCCTAATCATTAGGGCTGTGTCAAGGATAAAAGAAAATAAAGTGCACTGAAGCGCTGGGTAAAGCATAGATGATAGTCTGATAAAATTTCAAAGCAGAGAATTATAGCTCTCTCTCTCATGAATACAAGAAAAATATGGCACTGTATTAAATGAGCAATAAATTCTTTAAAAAGTCAGGTTTATTCCAGGAATATAAAAATGAGTCAACATTAAGCAATCCATCAATGTAATTCAATACGTAAATAGGCTAAAAAAGAAAAACAATCAGTCATAAGTAAAACCTTCCCAAAGATATTTGACAAACCACAACATCAATTCCCAACGAAACTCTCCAGTAAACTGGGAAAAGAAGAAAACTTCATTAACATGCTCAAACCTATTTCAGAACCCTAGAAGAAACATCATATCAACTGGCAAGATTAGAAACATGCTCATTAAAAACTTTTAAAAGCTACTACTTACTTTATATTTGAACATAATTTTGCATAATTAAGCCAAAACAAAAGGTGAGGATAGGGAATTTAGCATAAAACATTGTAAAGAAGTGACAAATCCTTATTACATGCAGAGAATATGATAATTTACCTAGAAAATCCAAAAAGATTAGCTAAAAAGATTATTAGAACTAGTAAAAGTGATAGTAGCAAAATACAATACAAATATTAAAAATTTTAAGCCTGCCAACATGTTTATAAATGTAATGGCAGGGGTAATCAGAAGTAAGGGGAATCCCATTCAAATTAACAACAGGTGTTAGAAACAAGTCAAGAGGGTGGTGCCTGTGGCTCAGTGAGTAGGGCGCCAGCCCCATATACCAAGCGTGGCAGGTTCTAACCCAGCCCCAGCCAAACTGCAACAAAAAAGTAGCTGGGCACCTGTGGTCCCAGCTACTCGGGAGGGTGAGGCAAGAGAATCGCCTAAGCCCAAGAGGTTGCTGTGAGCTGTGACGCCATAGCACTCTACCAACAGCTACAAAGTGAGACTCTAAAAAAAAGAAAGAAAGAAGTCAAGAATAAGCTTAACAAGATGTGCAAAACTTCTATGTAGGATTTTATTTTACTTAGGTTAAAAAAACTGAATACATAGAAGCATTAAAATTTACTGGGGAAAAATAAAAATAAATAAAATCCTGGAAATATAATATTGTCAAAATTAGTAGACAAATGCAATAACGTTGTACTGAAAAACTTAACAGGACTCTTTCAATGGACAGCTTTGTAAGAGGCATACAAATAACAACTCTGTTATTCAATTATTAGTGTTGAAAAAATTCATTTGAACAAAGAAATACCTAGGTTGGTGCTTCATTCTAGACAAAAAAAATAATTGTAGGTAGATTAAAGATTAAATAAAACATAGACATACAAGAAAAAATGTAAGAGTATATTTGCATAGTTTTGAGGTGGGAAATATATCAAAGTCAGAAATCACAGAGGAAAATACTGATAGATTAGACTACATATTAACATATGTTATGAGAAAACATATTAAGGATATTTCCACATTAAAGACAATGAAAAACCATTAGTCCTATAATTATCTCATTAGTTACCAGAAAGATTCACTTTGTAGAGATCATTAGTGACATCTACCTTTTGAAAACTTTGACATAATGCAAAATTCAAAGTGCATAGGCTAATTTTTATTAAAATAATTTCATTGGTGTTGTTTTAGTTAAAGAAAATTTCTTAAATATTTATTGTTCTTGGGAATGGTCAATTCACTACTAATAAAATGTAGAAAAATATCCCTTAGATATCATGACAGACCTTCTATTTGGAAATTATTTTACAACCTTATACTTTAGAACTACTGAGTTTAGTTAGCTTTGGTCAAAAGAATATCCAGGTATCTCTAAAATTAGCCTTGTAAGTATTTCAACAATAAATTTGAATGAAACTGTATAGTATGTCTCCAAACTTTTTCTGTCTCTAAACTTTGAGAGTAGATATAAGTAAATGAATGTTCCCAGAGGAGGAAAAGGAGATTAAACCGAGATTTCCTCACTAGTTGTCTAAATCAATTTGATTTCAATTCAATGCATCCCAATAGTAATGAGAGTCAAATCTACTACATTAAATTAGGACTTTATAGAATTGGGCTCAGTGAGAATTTCAGACAGGTTACAATAAATTTAATCTGTCAGAGCATACATTCTAATTATACAGTTTGCAACCGTAATCACCAAACACAGAGTCTGCAGCCTATAGATGTGGCCTCTATTTTTACGTCCAAATATGTGACTCCAAATTTGCCATTGCATTCTGTCCTCCCTAATACACTCCCAACTCTTCAGAAAACATATTATCGTGCACACACAAAAAAATGTCTTTCATTGTCTCCTAACCCACATTCCTTTACTTCTTTACTTAGAGCTATTGATTCCCTTCTTTATTAATAGAGGTTCATTACCTAATCTCAACTAATTCCAACCCATAAACTAATCTCTGCCCTTTCCTGCCTCTTAAAACACTCACACCAACTGTACTAAACTCTCTACATTTAATTCGTGAATCTCGGGACGTTCAACTAATGAATCCAATATCCCACCCAGAATGTTACTTAAAATAGCAAATACTTTCCGAATTATTTTTACACTCTCAGAAAAAGTATCGGTTGTCAATATATTAAAACAAACTGAATCTGTTCAATTACCACAAGGATTGCTGCCTCATTAGAATATCTGTAGCATAAGAATAATCGTGGCTCGGCGCCTGTGGCTCAATTGGCTAAGGCTCCAGCCGCACACCTAAGGTGGCGGGTTCGAATCCCTAGTCCGGGCTCACCAAACAACAATGATGGCTGCAATCAAAAAATGGCCAGGCGTTGTGGCGGGCGCCTGTGGTCCCAGCTACTTGGGAGGTGGAGGCAGGAGACTCGCTTGAGCCCAGGAGTTGGAGGTTGCTATGAGCTGTGATGCCATGGC
>CAUYQV010198195.1:0-15715 GCA_963574575.1 Galagoides demidoff | reverse complement strand
GGCCTTAGATTCTCAGAGGAGCACGAACTCTACTGTGAACTGTGCATGGGAGGAGTCTGGGGGGCACACTCCTTAAGAATCTAATGCCTGATGGTCTGAGTGGGTATCCAATGTGCTTGAATCATCCCCAAACCATTCCCCTGCCCACATTTGGGGGAAAGTTTGTCCTCCGTGTATCTGCTTTCTGGTGCCAAAAAGGTTTGGGTTCACTGCTGTAGAGAATGCCTTAAACTGCTAATAGAAAGACCAGAATCTAGAACTAGAAAGATGTTATCACTAAGACATAAGCTGAATTTATTATGGTGACTGGGCATTATCTGCCTCAGCTATAAAATCATGTGCTGTAAGAATGAGATGAATGAAAAAACAAATTGGGTATTCACAAGACTCTAGGCTAAGGTCTCTTAAAGACAAGTGAGGTGAACTGAATGTGCTCTTGGGAAGAAAAATAATTGCACATGGAAATTGCCCTAATCATAGTTCTAATAAATACAAATTGAATAATTTGTAAATTATGTTATTACAAAATAGGATGGCCATTATGTAGTATGGCTTTTGACTAAAACAATAATTTTGCTTATCAGCAGCTATAATTTCTAAGATTTTGGAAGGTTAGAAGCTAGCATGCTTTTTGTGTATTTATTTGTAAATAATAAATAACATTGGAATTTGGTTACAAAATAAACTGAAAAATATGTGGATATAACTCTTTAAACAATTGGGAAAAAGAAAAATAAAACCCTAAAAGAAACTTGTAGGCTGGGCGAGGTGCCTTGTGCCTGTAATCCTAGCACTTTGGGAGGCTGAGGCAGGAGGATCACTTGAGCCCAGAAGTTTGAAGTCACAGTGAGCTATGACGATGCCACTGGTGTTCTCTCTTGGAAGACAAAGCAAGACCCGCTTTCAAAAAAGTAAAAATTTTAAAAAAGAAACCTGCAACTTTGAGGGGTTTTTAAATTTCCTTTTGGGAAGTGAATTCTTAGAGAAATGTTGAAAATTTTGTTTTGCACCTGTGTGTAAATAGTACATACAACACAAATGAAACTATTTTTGATCTAAACTTACATGATGTCATGTTATATTCCATTTTATGATGCTGTATCACGTTCTTTATGGTTGTCCTTTCTTTGTAGACAGATGAACAAGCCATGTTGGAAGATACGCTGGTTGCTCTCTTTGATTTGGAAAAGGTTTCCTTTTACTTCAGACCTTCCCAAGAAGAACCACTAGTTGCAAGTAAGTAATTCAGTGTACTTGGAATTTCTTTGGCATCAAGTAGTAACATATAGTATAATTTTTTTTATTAAATGATAACTATGTACATTAATGCAATTCTGAGGTACACTGTGGTGTTGATATAGTATAATTTTGATGTCAATATATTTGGTAGATAGCTGTGTTATGAACTGAAAGATTGAAAAAATTATGCCTGTGATTTAGCAGTTTCCCATCATTAAACCCAAGAAAGGTAGAATTTTAAGTTATCTCAGAGGAGTGGCAATCCCTATGGCCTAATGTCCGTATCTTTTAGTTTCTGGAAGCTGTCATCCTATGTCTACTATTTCTGTGTTCTCATAAATAGATTTTAAACATATGTATACAGATGTGTATATATATCTCAATCCAAAAAGTAAGAAAATAAGTATTTTTTATTATTTGTATGTTTCTGTTATTTTTTCATACATACGAGGATCCTGTATGTCATGATAAAAAATGTAAGCTTCTTTAGGGATGAGAGATTTTTTTTGTCACAGTCTTAGTACAATGAGTAGGGACTCAATAAATGTTGGCTTAATTCATGACTTGATTTCAGAATGATATCCATCCATTTATCAAACATTTCTTACGTACCTCAGTGCTGAGACTGTTCTAGGTGTTGAATCTAGTAGACAACTAAACAGACCACTGTCAGGTAAGGAGAACTAAATAATAAGCAAGATAAGCAAATTAGTCTTACAATAAATTAGAGAGCAATAACATGGAGTATATGAAGGGAAGTCAAAGAGACTAGGATGAAAATGAAGGGGCCAGTGAAAGTTGCAAATAACAGGCAGGAAAGCCTTACTTAGAAGAACAGATCCCTGGAGGGCTTGAGGGAGAAAGTCTGGCAGATGTTGGGACAGGGGTGTCCCAGACTCACTGGACTCAGGTGGGAGCAGGCTTGGCATGCTGTCAGGAGAGCAAGTGGGCCAGGGTGGCTGGAGTGTAGCAAGGCAGGAGGGGGGACATTGAGGCCAGACCATGCAGGGCTTTCTGGCCATTGAAAGGCTTTACCTTCCTAACCAAGCCTTGCACACGTGAATGACTGGCTTACCTATGAAATGTGGCCTGTGTGTGAACATTCTTGGGGCCAGGGCAGAAACCAGTTAGAAAGCCACTGAATGAACCAGGTGGGAGAAGGTGGTGATGTGGCCTGAAGAGTAGCTGTGGAGATGATTTTTAAAAGGGAAAAACAAAACCAAGAACTATTGATGCTGTTTTTATTAATTTACGAAGGTAAAGAAAACAGAATTTTATTAAAGTTTCATTTTCTTTAATGAATGAGAAAGAGAACAAGAAATACAAAGTTAGAAATTCAAGGGAGAATTTTTCTGGTAGAAGGTATTATTTGATAAGGAAGCATTATTTGAATAAATTGTGTGGCCTTCTGTGGATATATATAAAATAGGATATAGTATTTTCATTTACTTGAATAAAGTAGGCAAAGTTTTGCTAAAGGCAGAGAAAACTATTTTCTTGATATAACCTGATGTGTTTTTCAGAGTTTTGCCTGAGGAACTATAAGCTCCTAATAGTACCGTTTTCCCATAGTTCTAATATGACATTCTTGGCAAGTGGTCTGTTGGCCAGGTAGGTGCAGAACCAGTATCATAAGCTTGATAAAGTGTTTACTCATTGCCTATCTACTGTGAGGGCTCTCGCTTCGGTATACATGTATTGAAATGCATACTAAATATTAAAGATGATTGAGAGTGTCTGTGTAACATTGGCATGTAAGTCTGGATGTACCCAGGACACACACGTACACATGTGGCAGTACATTTCTGTGCATTTCTTTGAAGCATAACCTAGACTTCTGAAGATAGTTTCTAGTGAAGGACTAGTTCCAATGCTACATTTCCAAATATTCCAGATGAATTAAAAGCAGTGATGATAGGAACATTGCTCTCATTTTTAGTTGGCTCAGGAAAGAATTATTCAATATCCAAGAGTCATCGCATCTTCCATGGTGTAAGAAAGCTGAAGCTTTGCATGGGGTCTGATCTTTCTATACGTGCAGACGCACAGAATTAATTCCACATCACTGGAATGGGAACTAGTTGACTGCAAGTCTGATATTTTACTTGTAAAATGCACTTCTGTGTATAATGTGCACCCGCGTTTTGGGCCCGAACTTTGAGGCCCTGGGAATAGCGCTGACTCTCACAGAGAAACCCATCTGGGGAGAGCTAATGCTCCCTGGGTAAGTGTGCAGATTGCAGGTCCTCCTGCAGCCATCTGCTCCCTGAAGGCTGCCCCTTTCCTCTCCAGGGAGCCCTTCCCTCCCTGCCATGTTGGGGGCCACAGCTGAGATGGCCACATATGTGCCAGAGCAGAGCAGAAGCTTCAGAGGCCTTTCAATCCACGGGCAGTGTGGCTGTAGTAATTTTTAACTCCATATCAATATTATGTCCTTTAAAAAAACCCTGCATTTTATGTTTTTAGAGCAGTTTTAGGTTGACAGCAAAATTGAGAGGAAGGTACAGAGATTTTTCATACAACCCCGTTTCCTCACATGCGCACGTTTCCCCCCCACAAATATCCCCCACCAAAAAGGAACCTTTGTGACAATCCATGGACCTGTCTGTATTGCATATCACAATCACCCAAAGTCCGTAGTTCACAGTAAGGTGCACGCTTGGAGCTGTCCATTCTGTGGGTCTGGGCCAGTGTGTTACGGCACGTATCTGCCAATATCATACATACTGACATTCTGACAAGGGCAAGGGGGCATGTCGTTCTGGTTTTAATTTGCATTTCTCTGATGATAAGTGATGTTCAGCTTTTTATTATGTTTGCTGGCCATTTGTATATCCTCTTTGGAAAAATGTTAGTTGTGTCTTTTGCACCCTGCAGAGACAGGGCAGATGCTCTCCAGGCTTCCCATGTGGAACCCTTATTAGTCCCAAGTGGATACAGTGTTCCAGCAGCAGCTGCCTCAGCTACAGCGGGCAGGAAATTAAGAAGAGAGAGCTGTGAATGTTGGGGAGCTGCTGCCCTGGTCCCCTGTGCCCTAAGAGGCCCCCTGGCATGCTTCCTTCTGCTCTCATCTGGACATGGCTCCCATTGATGCCCCAACTTTGAGAGACCTATGATGCTTTTGGGACCTACTGATACTCCAAAGCCATGGTGGTCCAAATGGGTGCTGGGTAATGTCTGTGGATCCGGTGCCATAGAATCATGGGGCTGAGATTCCTGGCTTAGGACAGCAGGAAACATCGCTGCCTGTCCATGAAGGGAGCCTAGCCACACACCCCTTGCAGAACCTGGGCGTGGTGAGCAGAGTGCTATTGGGGATATAGCATCTCCTGCCCCCTACACGCCTAAAACTGGCAAACCTACAGCTCGTCCATGCCAAAACACTATGCTTGGGAGCAGCAGAGATGGCTGTGTCTGCAGCATTGGGTGGTTAAAGGAGGCGAGGTTCCCATCTCCACATCCCTTCCTGACGTCTGCTGCTGTACTTGCTCTGGGGCAGGAACACTCTCCTACCCTACAGATCTTCCCTGCAGCCAGATCTCCACTGGTAGGGGACAGACAATTCTATGTCCTGAGCCTGGGGCTCTCTGGTGTAAGAAAGTGGGCATTCTGCTTTCTTCTGTCCTAAAAAGTATTAGTAACATTTTCCAGTCTGCTTGGAGCAGCCCACCCTACAGGTCGGAACACCAGGGTCCCGCCGATGTCCTGTGTCTCCCTGTTTTTTTGCGGTTGTCACAGTCCAGGTGGGTGTTGGGGAATGTCTGTGCGGGATCCAGTGACAGGGAGACTGGGGGGCTGTCACTTTCCTGGCAGCACCTGCGTTGGTGAAGGCAGTATGCCACCTGCTGTTTCAGCCTGGATCTGCGAGGGGTGGAAGGGACGCTGTGCGGGCCCACCGCCAGGCACTCTGCTCCCGAGAGATTTTCAGGTCGCCAGTGGTGGCCGTGTCCGGATTTTTCAGAGTAGAAGGGCTCTTCACCAGGTCAGGAGACGGTGGGCTGCCACAGGGAGAGGGGAGGAACAGTAAAAACTCCCCCTACCCTTTCCACAGGCTCCACAGCCTTCAAGAGCCGGTCTCTGCTCAAATCTTGTTTCTTGTTCTTCTCCACAGCTCCTTCCTGTTTCTTATTGTTGAGTTCTAAGAATTTTTAATGTATTTTTGATAACAGTTCTTTACCAGAAGTGCCCTTGGTAAATATTTTCATCCAGTCTGCTGCTTACTTCTGCATTCTCTTTGTTTTCCTTCAAAGAACAGAAGTTTGAAGTTTGATAGAATCTGCCTTATCAATTCTTTCTCTGACAGATTTTGCCTTTGGTGTGTTTCTAAAAAGTCATAACTTTTCCCAAGGTCATCTAGATTTTCTCTGGGTTATCTTCTAGGAGTTGTATAGTTTAGGTCTATAATTTATTTTCAGTTAATTTTCATAAAAGGTACAAGGTCAGTGTCTAGATTCATGTTTTTGTATGTAGATGTCCCTTTGTTCTGGAACCATTTCTTTAAAAAACTGTCTTTGCGCCATTGTATTACCTTTGCTCCTTGGTCAAAAGTCTGTTGGTTATATTTATGTTGATCTATTTCTGAGCTCTCTATTCTGCTCCATTGATCTATTTGCCTAATCTATTTCCAATATCATACTATCCGGATTACCGTGGCTTTACAGCAAATTTTGAACTCAGGTAGTTTGAATCCTCCAGTTTTGTTCTTCAGTATTGTTGGCTATTCTGGGTCCTTTGTCTTTCCACATAAACTTAGAATCAGTTTGTAAATTCCCGTGAAATAACTTCTTGGGATTCTGGATGGTATTATGCTAGCACTATAGATTAAGTTGGAAAGAATGACTTCTTGACAATATTGAATCTTCCTGTCCATGAACATGAAATGTTTCTCCTTCTTTTAAAATTTCTTTCATCAGAGTTTTGTAGCTTTCCTCATACAGATCTTGTACATATCTTATTAGAGTCATACCTGAATATTTCATTGGGGGTTGGTGCTAATGTAAGTGGTATTGTGTTTTTAATTCAAATTCCACTTGTTTATTCCTGGTATAAAGGAAAACAGTTGATGTTTACATATTAGCCTGTATCCTGCAGTCTTGCTATAATTATTCATTAGTTTCAGGAGTTTGTGTTGTTACTGCTGAGTTTTTCACATTTTCAACGTTGATGATCATGTCATCTGCAAAGAAAGACAGCTTTAGTTTTTCCTTGCCAATCTTTATACCTTTTATTTTATGTTCTTGTCTTATTGTGTTATCCCAAGACTTCCAGTAAGGTGTTGAAAAGGAGTAGAGAGAGCAGACCTGAGTACCTTGTTCCTGGTCTTAGTAGGAAAACTTCAAGTTTCTCACCATTAAATATGTTGCCAGCTCTAGATTCTTCATCAGTTCACTTAGAGTTTTTATCATGAATGAGTTTTAGATATTGTCAAATGCTTTTTCTGGGTGTAATGATGTGATCGTGTGATTTTTCTTTTTTAACTAGTCATAATGATGGATTACATTAAATGAGTTTTGAATGTTGAACCAGCCTTGCATAACTGCAATAAATCCTACTTAGTTGTGGTGTACAATTCATTTTATACATTGTTAGATTTGATTTGCTAATATGTTGCTAAGGATTTTCATGTTTGTAAGAGTTATTGTGCACTTACACAAGTACAGCAAATACTTTGAGGGAAATAGTCTCCATTCTCTATGTAGTAATCTTAGTTTTACCTTCACTTTATACTGATATACTTAATAATTTTCAGTAAGTCTCAGTTTCTCAATTCCTAATATAGCTCGTTGATTTGTTCTATGCTATCGTATAATATGGAACTCATTAGTTCTATGCTAGTCTTATAGTGTGGGAGTCTACCTGCTCTATCATTATTTTCCTTTCCATAATATTATCCATTTGTTAACTGAGAGATTGATTACATTGATGACAAAGAGTAAGGGTATAGAATTTAACACACATTAAAATATAGGTGAGAGAAAGTGTATGAAAAGGAGAGCTAGAAGATGTAAATATTTGCTAGATATAAATCTATATTTTCTTTAGTATCTGTGGATTTCTCTTTTTAATTTTAGAAACCAGGAAAAAAAGATTTTCTCAATTTTTATAATGCTATTAACTTCTGACTCTTAGGCTAAGAAAATTATTTATTCTCTTTCCTAAACCAAACTCTAAAGTCTTTCTTTAAAAAGAAAAAGTAACAGGGCAGCGCCTGTGGCTCAAAGGAGTAGGGCGCTGGCTTCATATGCCAGAGGTGGCAGGTTCAAACCTGGAGCTGGCCAAAAACTGCAAAAAAAAAAAAAGTAACAAAAATAAAGTTAACATTTTACATAGCATAAAAAAAAGATTTACAAGTATAAATGAAATGTCTCCTTTAATTATATACAGAATTAATAGATAAATTTAATAAGGAATCTGGAATCTGTGATCATAAATGGCATTTAACCTTGAACTCTAATTTTAATATCAGTTTTATTTAAAGAAGTGGTTTAGAAGTAATACATTTTGATTCAGTAACGTATATTAAATACCTGCTGTGTTTGGGGCTTAATTTTTAATTGGTTAATGTGACTATTTTTGCTTTCGGGGAAAGATTATTACACTCTTTTTCAAAGAGGTAGGAATATTCATCATGGGTAAGTATCATAAAATGGAGAGGATTTATGATAATATAGTGAAATACTCCTACAGTGTTTTAGCCTTTCAAGTTTATTGTTTTTTATTAATTAAATCCAAGCTCTTTGAAAATAGCTATCAGAATTCGGACAGCTGATTTTTAATGCCTGTAGCACATCAGTAGAGAATAATACATTTTTGCTCCAGTGCTCAGGGACTGGAGGGTGCAAAACCCAAGCTAATTTTGATCGTGGTTGCTGCATTCTCAGCTTCCTATGCACTACTTAAGAAGTGTACGCCAAAGACTCATTTTGACTACAATGGGAATGAGGCAGCTGCTCTGGGAAGTTTTGAATCCAAACCATGTATAGCTAAACTCCTCATTTAGTTACGTGAGACATCGGGTACGTCAAAGTTTAACAATGTTTCTTATTCCAGAATTTTATAGACAGTGAGGTAAGTAATAAATCTGTTGCTTTAGCTAAGGAGAATCTGATTTAACACCCTTTCACTGAGTAGCACTGTATATCTAACCTGAACTTGAGCCTGCAAGTACTTTTAACATATGAAGTTTCTGGTGATTTTCAGAATTCTTTTTAGAAGTTAACAGGTATATCATATAGCGTATCTTTCTTTTAAGAAGTAATAATATTAAATGTCGTTTTAGATGTTCCTCTGACGTATCAGGCAGAAGGAAGCCGGCAGGCCCTGAAAGTTTACTTCTACATCGACAGTTACCATTTTGAACAACTGCCTCAGCGGTTGAAAAACGGAGGAGGGTTTAAAATTCATCCTGTTCTTTTTGCACAAGGTAAATGGTTCTTTTTAGGCTTCACATACTTCAATTATTTTATCTTTATGGATTTTTTTATAAATTTGATTTTAACAATCAAGATTTTTTTTTTTAAATTCATTTGAAAATTCACTCACAGTACTTAGGTAACATGTTTGCTTCTGGGAATGTTTGTTAAGGAGAGCATCTCATACAATTTAATTATTTATCAAATAAGATTGTCGCATTATTTACAATGGGGAAGTAACACATGGTTAATTTAAATAAAAATAAATTGGGTTAAACTAGTTTAAAGAAGTTAAAGTATGGCAGAGCTATGAAAATTATATGATTAAAACATTTTATGAGATAGAAAAAGTTTGACAAGTATATGCATGCAGAGTATGAAAAAGAAGTTGTATCTTAGTCTCAATTATGTGATATGTGAGTGTGGGTGTATATACTCACATATATGTTTGTTATGTTGTCAGTATTCTTAGATCACTAAATGGATGCTTTTTAAATTCTTTATTTCATTTTTTAAATCAGGAAGTATGTATTCCTTTGTAATTTTTTTTCAAATAAACAGTAAGTATCAACAAGTGCCATAGAAGAAATTATGATTAGCATGAGCAAGAAAATCCTTGCAGTGAGCTAAGTTTCCAATACAAGGTCCTGAATCTTTTATTTCCAAAATCATAAAATGCTGCCTAGAAAAGATCAAAATCCTTTCCTCTAGCCTAGGATTCCTCCAGGTTCTAAAAAAAGAAGGCAAGCTATACTCACAAGATATTAACAATTTCTCTAAATAATGCCATAGGGAATTTTTTTCTTTTGAGTTTTCAAGAACTGCATTGGCTTGGCTGTGGAATTTTAATGTTCCAACACAATGTGAAGAGTAGAGGAGTAAAAGTCATTGTTTGGTGTAATTGAAGAATGGACAGGCAAGTGAAATCCAGATTCCCTACCACGTGAAAATTCAGCTTTGTATCACATGCATATTATTTTAAAACGCTGAATGCTGAGAAATTGGTTACCCTTTCTTCAATTGCTGTAGTTTAAAAACTGTGACTACTTCAAAGTACTTGGCAAGAATATGTTTAAGCAGAAATACGTTTTGGTGAGAAATTTATTAGAAGGTATCTTCAGGCTGGGCACGGTGGTTCATGCTGGTAATCCTAATACTCTGGGAGGCAGAGGTGGGTGGAGTGCCTGAGCTCACGAGTTCAAGACCAGCCTGAGCAAGAATGAGAGCCCCATCTCTACTAAAAGTAGAAGAAAAAAAAAACACTGAGGAAAGAGGATCACTTGAGCCCATGTTGAAGGTTGCTGTGAGCTATGACACCATGGCATTTAACTCAGGCCAACAGCTTGAGACTCTGTCTCAAAAAAAAAGAAAATAGAAGGTGTCTTCATTTCTCTTTGGAGGACTGTGATTTATAGGTAGGATCAATGTAGGAGATATAAGATTCTGTAAGTAAGAGGAAGAAAAGCAGAAAGAAAAAATGAGCACAAATAGAACTTTGGAGATATGTTAAAAGATAGAATTTGGGAAATATGGGTGGCGCCTGTGGCTCAAGGAGTAGGGTGCTGGCCCCATATACTGGAGGTGGTAGGTTCAAACCTGGCCCCAGCCAAAAACTGCAAAAAAAAAAGAATTTGGGAAATATGTTAGGAAAAAGGTTTATAGGCGCCCACACAACACTTGGTTCAAAGCCATTACAAGGGCTCACATCTGTAATCTTAGCACTCTGAGAGGTGAGGTGGGTGAATTGCTTGAGCTCACCGGCAAGAGTGAGACCCCATCTCTAAAAAAAAATCCCAGTGTTGTGCTGGGTGTCTGTAGTCCCAGCTACGTGGGAGGCTGAGGCAAGAGGATAACTTACTTGAGCCCAAGAGTTTGAGGTTACTGTGTGTGAGCTATGACACCACATAGCACTCTAATGAGGTGACAAAGTGAGACTCTGTCTCCAAAAAAAAAAAAAAGAAGCCATTACAAAGATAGTACATAATTTGAGAAGATAGGGAAAGATGCTGGTCTGGAATGTTAACTTTCACAGAGTTTCAACAGTGTTTACATTTCTGGGGGGCTTTTGGTGGCGGGGGTGGTGGTGGTGGTTTATCTGTTTCTTCCTTTGTTTTTTGAGACAGTCCTTCTTTCTTGCCCTGGATGAAGTGCAGTGGCATCACCACAGCTCACTGCAGTTTCAAATTTCTGGGATCAAATGATCCTCTTGTCTCAGTATCCCAAGTAGCTGGGACTGCAGATGCATGCCGCCATGCCTGACTGATTTTTTTCTAGGTTTTTTGGCGGGGGAGACAGGATCTTGCTCTTGCTCAAACTGGTCTGGAACTCCTGGCCTCAAATCATCTTTTTGTGTTGGCCTTCCAGAGTGCTAAGATTGTAGGCTTGAGCCACCATGGCCAGATTTCATTTCTTTTTCTTTATTTCTCTCTTTTTAAAAATGTTGTCTTTGCAGCTGGACATAGGAATTTGAGGTTACAGTGAGCTATGATGATGCCACCGCACTCCAGCCAGGGCAACAGAGTGAGATTCTGTCTCATAAAAGAAAAAAAAAAATTTGTCCCTAAAATCATCGCAGAGATAACAGATGGTACCAGCATCTTTTAAAAAGTAAAGGACTGCATTGATGACGTCTGCCATAAATAGCCAGATAATCATACTCAATAGCAAGTGTGCATAGGACTAAGATTCTTTTGCAAGCAGCCCCTATTTTAGTTTGGATAAAAGCCAGTTTAAAAGTAATCCCTAAACATGCATTATCCTGGTGAATACAGTATCATTTTAAACTGCATTTAAAGAAAAGTAAACAGCCAGTGCTAGTGTTCTCACAGCCATAAAATGTGAAAAATGACTTAGGTAACCAATAGTGGAAATGCTTCTGCAGTCGAGGTCACAGACAGGTAGAAAGATGGGAAACAGTTCTCTCATTAAAAACCTGAGCGATAAGGCTGTTTACGGAAGAGCGTGCAGTTCTCCTTTCATCATACTCCCTGAGGACTCCTTAGTAGCTCCTAGTATACCTCACACTGAGAGAAGCACAGGAAATTCAGGCCTCCTTTGAGTAGAGATTGCCATCTGGTAATTGAAAGTGGAAGAGATTCCAACTGGAGTCACTCCTAGAATGAAAAGGTTATTTGAAGGGTTTTTGTTTTGTGTATGCATGTGTACATGGTTTTTTGCTAGCAAACACAAAATGGAAAAATTGGATGAATTTGAAAATTTCCTGGGAAATTTGTCAGCCCTCCTAAAATTGTCTGTGCTACTATATACCCATATTCAAGAGTAGAACTGGAAGCGAATATCTCACTCACCCTCTTCCCATTTTTTTTCTTGTTCAAATGGGAGAAGAAGGACACAGTAGTTGATGGGGGCACCTTGCAGAGATGCGACCAGCTGTTAGCTCAGGAATTACAGGGTTGGAAGTAAGCAGGGGTGGAGGTGACTATATAGTGCTGAAATGCCAGAACTTCAGGGAATAACCATCAAGGCACACAAAATGGACACAGAATCCAAGGTCAAAAACATGAACAGCCAGACAGGAAAGTGAGCACAAAGCATAACCAAGATGCTGGACTGTGACAGTCACACTAAAGACGTTTAAACACGTCCTCATTCCTATAGGTTGGTCATGATGGGATTGAAAAATCTTGCTTTCCTCACAGTAATTGTAACCATTTTCAGGGAATTCTGACAACTGTTCCTACTTCTGAAAAAAATGTAACAGTGCATGTACAGCCTATCATCTAACCAATAGAGTGTGCTGTCAAAAGAGGGTTTTAGTTGACATCATTCTTAAAATTATTCTTCAGAGATCCTGTACTTTTCCGGATAAAACTCTTTCTTAGAAAAGCTTTGAAATGTATTTCAAGCAGAAATTCAGCTCACTCTCGGCCTTAGAATAATTTAATTTTTAATTTTCCCCAACCTTCATTAGGTTTTTCTTTTTTTTGCTCACTACCTAAATTTAATGCGATGTTTTTCTCCCTCTAATTCAAAAGTGGTAGAAGTAAAACAAGCAAAGCCAAGTTGTATTTTAAATGCTGCTCTTAATTAAATCCTATTCAATAAATTAAATATGTGTTGAACCCAAAACATTCATGCTATTTTTGAGAAATATTTTATGGACAAGAACTGAAGTAGACAAGAAAATGCAAAAGAGAGACCAAGGTTTGAAATTGCTATGTTATTATATACTCGACTTGCTTTTACTGAAAATAGAAACGGAGTTTGTTACAATATTGTTGTTTTATTTTCTAGTAGTAATAAATAAGTTTAGCTCAAATAGGAAATGTTGTCCTCCTTCCTCTTTTTTTTTACCATACAAATTTTAGGTTTTAAATATAGAACTCATCTTTTTTCAGTCGTATAGTGCAACCCAATACATGTGCCACAAGATTCTTGCTAAGAGGTTTGGCAAAATTGTGAGACATTTTTGCTATTTTTTTAAATTGTAATTGTGAATTTTATTTGTCCTTTTAATTTGCAAATATTGTCAAAAATATGAAAATGGCAATTTATGGAAAAGTAGAAGAATTCATTAAATTTATCCATAGTATTAAGTTGTGTTTATATGATCTTGTATCAAGCTTTTGGAGCAGAATGGGCCATTCTGGCTAAAGTTGAGCAATGGAGACCTTTATAAAAACTGGATCCCAGGTTCTGCTCCCATAGTTCCACTGTCACTCTGTCCCAGTGCTCTCCATCTAGTCTTTCTGGTCTTATGTCACAAATTGAAGTGTCCTTACATTGACTCTTGGTTCTCAAAACCTTCTGTTTGGCTGAATACACTCATGCATATTCTATATCTCATGGAAACCAAGAATTAAATAATGTCTGTGGAGCATGTGGCATTTTGCCTGGTATATAAATCTCATTCGATAAATAAGAAGAGTCAGAGGCTATCTTAATACTATTATTCAATTGAATTCTTTCTCATTGACTGTAATTACTAGATACTCTTATTTTCCATGTCAAAAATGCAGAGCCTGAGGATCTCAGATATTAATTAACCTGCCCAAAGTTGCACAGCTACCAGGGAGCAGAAACTGGAGTTTCTCTCTAAGGCAAAGTCTTTAATCAGCTTTCCAACTAGTAGGAGCAATTCTCACTGATGTAGGACTGTAGATAGACTGAATCCTCCCGGGATATTTGCCCTTCACAAATAACAGCTTGTTAGTGAGTAAACATGGTATTTATTTGAGGATTGTTTTTACCAGGGAGGCTTTCTTTTGTTTCCTCTGTGTATTCAGGACCAGAAGTTTGCGCAACCAGTGATAACTATTCTAATTAATGCAGGTGTAGGGTCTAAGAGGTCAAGTTTCCCCTTTGCCCTTTGAAGGTTTGCTGGAAATGAACTTAAGAGGTGCATATGAGTTGGAGAGAAAAACATGCAAAATTTATTTAATGTGCATGGGGGGTGAATTACAGGAGAGCGATTACCCCAAACCCAAATATGGTTCAGATGTTTATGTACCATCGTTCACGGGGGATGGGGATGGGAAATGTAGGGGATAGTAAATGATTATTAGGGAGAATGAATGGACCCAAGAGATAGAAATTAACTTGTAAATTATTTTCATGGAATTTAATTGAGCTGGAGAGATAATCCTCTTCTGAAAAAGTCCTTTAATTTGTGGTTGCATTCCTCAGTCTTCTTTAGGAAAGATAATTAGATTTTAGGGAGGGGATGGGAGGCAAGTGAGTCTGTTTGGCAGGTCCAGTGTTGAGGTACATATGGGAATATCAGAGAAAAGCCTCTTTCAGCATCTGGTGATCAGCGAGGGCCTTTAACGTAAAATAATCTATATACCAAGGTGTCATATTTCAGACCAAAACTCCCCCTGGTTTCCTCCTAGAAGCCATAAGGAATTGTCAATGGAAAGGAACCCAAACTCTGTAAAATAATTTAAAGGGATTTGTTCTGGGTGGAGTGTGTGTGACCATGGCCAGGAGAGCCAGGTCCAAGAAGCCTTGAACAGGTGGTCTCATCGCAATGAGACTTGGTTTTTACACATTTTGGGGAGACAGAAATTACATGTAATGTCATAAATCAATACGTGGAAGGCACACATTGGTTTGGCCCCCAAAGACAGGACATCCCAAAGTGGGGCATTACAGGGTATAGGTGGTGGTTTTAAAGTTTCTTTGATTTGTTATTGGTTAAAGAAATGAAGCTTTGTCTACAGGCTTCGAACGTTTTAAGTTAAGATAAGGAAGTCTATTAATCAGAGACAAGTCACTTGGCATATATGGGACATATACCCAGACTCAGGTGATCTGTTAAGTAAATTGAGGACCCACAGGTGTGGTTCAGGCCCTCTACCCTGTATAGCCCTAGACTTAGGAGTTACAAAGGACTCTCTCCAGGAAGGGAGGGGGCAGAAGGAGGCTTGTTTGACTTCCCTTCCCAGGGCCAGCAACTCAGTGTCAGCATGTTTCTGGGACCCACTTAGCCCAAAGGGGGTCCATTTAATCAGCTGGAGGGCTGATGATGTTTTTTTATTTCACAGACTAAATTAAAAAAATTTCAAACAAGCCCACAAGTTTGATTCTTTGTATTGAGGTAAATGCAGTATACTTCCTCTCTGATATTCCACAATTGCCTATTTCACTTATAAACCAATTTCTTCAATTTTCATTCTTTTAAGTTTCAAATTTAATAATATTCTTTAATTTTCTTCCGTGCTATAAAACTCTTACTAGTTTAGAAAACATAGCACAGCTAAAGTTAACAGTCACTTTCCTGTTTTTGCCCCCTCAAAAAAGATGTGTTTTTTGTTCTCAATTTGGAGAACCACCATTATTTAATTTAGAAACTACAGTACCTAGCAGTTTTGAAAGATTGAGTTTTGTCAGTTTTGAAATAGTTAAAAATCAAGGCTCATACATGGTAATGCATTTCAAGGGAGAATAGTTTACATTTTTAAGTTGACTCCATCACCAATCCTATTGCTGACAACCTTTACATAGGAGCCCTTTCATATGATTTGTTTTCTCTCCCAAATTTTTAAAATACCACCTTATAAAGTTTAAATGAAAAAGAAATGATCAAAAATGTTAGTACAAAA
>CAUYQV010198193.1:0-24646 GCA_963574575.1 Galagoides demidoff | reverse complement strand
TATTCACAGCCCAGCTATCTCATATCTCTAAAGGACTGAAATCTTGATTTCTCAATTAACAAGAGTATAAAAGAGACAGTCCTTTGAGAAGCCAGTATCCTTTTAGATAAGTTATTTCTGTATCTCTCCAGAAATGATCTTGCAAGGGCTAATGACACATAATCAAATTTATGGAGCAACACAGTTCACATCATCTCATTTTGCTCTACTAATATGCTTAGTGATTATGCAGAGGAAAATATATTTTTGTTCTTATTTTTAAAATAGAGAAAGTGGCACACAGCCTTTTTAGTAACCTGGCCACAGATCATTGGCAAAACAGTGAGCCCATGTTTATTTATTTGTTTGTTTGTTTTTTTAAACAACCGGACACATGAAAAGTCTTTATTAATCCTCTTGGGAAAAATCTATATGATGGCTGCAGATAACATCACTGTAGAGTCTTTACTCCTTTGTCTGTTATCCAATCTCTAGCTCACTTTTTGCCAGCACCAACATCAGCTTTTTCAGTCCCCCTGACTTTCTTCATTCTGTTCTTGCTTTCCTTTCGCTGCTTTCTTGACGTCTTTTTCTTCTCATCCAGCCTATGCCTTGCCAGTCTATATTTGGGTTCATTTTTCTTTGTATAATCCAAAGAATTGCAAATCATGCCAAAGCCCATTGTCTTCCGACCACCAAAGTGAGTTCTGAATCCAAATACGAAGATGACATTGGGTGTGGTCTTATACATTTTGACTAGTTTTTCTCTAATTTCTGTCTTTGGTACTGTTGCCTTTTCAGGGTGAAGGACATCAGTGACTATTTGTTTCCTCTGAAGTAGTTGGTTAGTCATGAACTTCCTGGTCTGAATAGTTACTGTGTCGTTCATGATGGCAAGCCATCTTCCAGGACATAAATCTTTATTGCTTGTCCCATGAATTCTTGTTATATGATGTAAATACTAGCACCTGTATATTTTCCTTACTTTTTCCTCTTCTTATCATGCCTTCTGTCAGAAGCCTTTTTTGCTTTTGTATTGAGAAAGTGTTAACATTAATATCATATGCTACACTTGCAACTAAGATTTTTGTACTTGGTATGTAGTTGAGTCTAAAACTTGAAAACCAATAAACAGGGTTTACATTACTCTGACTACATAAAAATGTTCATTTGTGGGCCAAGCGAGGGTCCCCTGCCAGGATCCCAAGACCACTCAAAGGAGGATGTTGTGAGCTTTGAGTTTAAATGGAGTCTATGGCCATACCACCCTGAACGCGCCCCATCTCGTCTAAGTTTAAATGGAGTGTCTTGGTAAGTCTGCTTTCTTAACATTGTGCATTGTTTTATTTTCTTCCTATTTAGCCTTTGACAATCTTGTATGATGTTTGTTTATTTGTGTTTGCTAAAGCTTTTAATTGTTTTCCTTATTTCCTTGCCTTACATGCTCTTACTTTTCCATGCTCTCAGCCGTTGTATATTTAGTCCAAGAAGTCTTTTTGGTGTCCTAATTTAAAAACAAATTTTCAATCACATATATAACACGTGCATATACTATATGTTCATAAGTTTGAAACACTGAAGGTTAAGAGTAAAGCACAGTTAATAGCAGCCCAATGACACCACAGTCCTTTCTTGTATAATTTAAAAACTTCCTGAAATTCAAAGTTTTTCTATATTGAATTGAAATTCTCCCCAATGCCCAAACTCCCTAATTTTGACTGCTTAGTATACTGTCTGCTTACAATCTCATACCTTTCACGATGATTGCCATTTCCCATCTTCAGATTCATACCGTCTACTAGAAATATCCCATTGAGTTTAGCCACAGGAATCTCAAGCATAGCATATCCAAGACTGATATCATGATTCCTGATTATCACCCTTTCTCCCAAAAAAACCTTTCCCAGTGTTTCCAGTTCAGTGATTGGTTGTCTCTATTTACTCAATTGCTCCAGACAAAAGTCTTACTTCTTATATCCAGCGTATCACCAGGCTTTACTGATTTGACATCAGGAAAATTTCTTTAGTCTGTTCACTTCTTTCATCCTGATGTTTTCCAGCTGGGGCCGTATTGCTACAGGATTTCACCTGTAGGAAAGAGTTGTACGTGACCTTGTCTCTGTCTGGAATGGTGCCCTTTCCACCCTTGGCTCCTAACAGCACTCTCACGCCTTCCCAGAAGCTGCCTCACTCCCAGGTGCAGATAATGTTTCTGCCCTCAGAAGTTGTACTTTCTTCTTTCTGCACTCTTGTTTCAGTTTATAATTAAAATTAATTCCTGTGATTAATGAAATTCTGTTCTTCCTGCTGGATTTAAGCTCTGTAAGAGTAGCAATGTCTCTGAACTGGCACATTGGGAACATCTGGAAGAATGACTGGATGATGTTTCTTGTCCACAGCATCCTGGGCAATTGCAGTCTCTACATTAGTGCCTCACAGGACAGGTGGCCCCTCAGTAGCAATGTCTCAACCCCTTATACATCAACAGCCTTTACCACCATCTATTACATTTTCAAACCCCTTTGCTTGACTATAAACTGGCTTCATTAAGTACACTACTGCCTCCAAGAATTTATATTCTGCAGTTTCCTCCTGAATAATTACCTACATATTGACTTTTCATCTTGCTAGAAGGTTTTCTCTGCATTAAATATGATACCCTCTTGCAAAACCATTTCTCCTAGCTATTCCACCTTTTAACAAGATTTATTTGCCTTTCTAGCCAATATGTATCCCAGGTCCTATCTTGTATCTTGATTCTTTCTTAGGAGTTAGATTTCTATATCTTTCTGCAATTTCTTATCCTGTGTTTTACCAAATTCCAAAGCAGGTAAATAAGTTGTTTCAGTCAGTTGGCGCGCTTATGTAAATGAACAAATTCTTTAAAAAATAAGTTAGTTTTAGATATTAAAGAAACTGGGTCATAATTTAAAAAATATTCCTACATAGGAAACATCAGGTTTTTACCAAACATTCAAGGAACAGAGAGTTTTAACCTTGTACTAACTCTTTCAGAGAACTAAACAAGAGGAAATAATGGCCAACTTATTTAACTTGGCTAAGATAACCTTGATACAAACAGCAGGCAAGGATGAGTTGAAAAAATTACGGGCCAAGATACCTTATGAATATTGGTGCAAATATATCAAACAAAATATTAGCAGCCCAAATCCAACAATGTATAAAAATGAAAAAACAAATCATGATTACCTTTTTTCACTTGGAAATGCTAATTCGCTTTTTAAAAAAAGTGAAACTCTGTTAGTGTAAATCTTCTCATCAATAAACTTAAAAAAACAATAAAATATATGTTCATTTCAATGAATGCATAAAAAGATTTTATAAAATCAGTACCATTTATGATTAAAAATACTTCTGGCAAATAGGAAATAAAGTGATAGCAGTCTGCTGCTTTCCCCTTATTGCCTTTTCATTCTTTCTCTTTATAATAACAGAACATCTCATTTGGTGCTGGACATTTAGTTGCTCAGTGTAAGGACTGAGCTTCTCTTGAAGCTAGCTGTGAATACAAGTAACGGTTTTTTAATGGAACACAATTTGGAATTACAGCATTGTACCCTTTAAGGAAGGGGGAAACGGCTTCTCCCCTCCTCTGGATGGAGAAGAGGATGATGTTGAGCCATCTCAGAGCCTGTGGAGCGGGAAATAACTGTAGGAATGATGGAAGAACAGAGGAAAAGAAACTAGATTCTCGATGACAAGACTTTATTTAAAAGGACTTCCATAATAGATTAGGCTTTGACTTCTGTCTCATTTAAGGCATTTGTAAAGTTAGTTTTGCAAAACTTCCCTCCAACTGATACAGATGAGAATCTCCTTAAGCTGATAAAATGTATTTTAAAAATTCTTATGGAAAAGATCATATTCAATGAGGATATATGAAAATAATAGTGCCCATTATAATCATATCTATTTAACATTTCACTGAGGGCTTAGTTAGAACAGTAAGACAAGAACAAAAAATAAAACATGTAACAGTTAGAATGAAAAAACCAAACTAACTGAGTTTGTAGATTAGATGTTCACCGAAAATAATCTACAGAAAAAATATCAGAGTTAATAAAACAGTTTAATATATTTATTGGGCATATAAGTAATAAATATTAATAAAAATACAGATAGAAAATACAATTATATAAAAAAAGTCATTTGCAATAATCATCAAAAACATACTTTGGGAATATAAATCACAAAACAAATGTAAGAGCTCTATAGATAAAATGATAACATTTTATTGAAACATATTAATTATAAACTAATAAATGTCAATAATGACAGGTAAATTAATACCATAATTTAAACACCAATCAGTGAATTATAAATAATTATGAATATAGTGAACATAAATAATGAGAGGGTTTATGCTCATGGTTAGAAAGAATACTTAAAAAAGACCAATTCTCCTATTTATATATGTGTGTGTATGTATATATATATATATATATATGTAGGTGTATGTATGCAGGTATATGTATATGTGTGTGTGTTTATATATTTATATACTTTTTAATGCAATTAAATCTCAACAGTATTTTTTAGTGGCACTTGAAATGACAGTTTTAAAATTTATAAGAAAGAGCAAAAGACCAAGAATAAAAAAGACACTCCTGAAAAACAACAGATTGACTATACTTTCCTACCTGGATATCAAAATTTTTCTTGTAATGTTTTGGAAAAATGTGGCACAGGGATAGACCGCGAGACCAGCAAAACAGAATAGAGAGCTCAGAATCAATCACGGCTATAACGGAAATTGGAATTTAAATGAGGGCGGGATTATAGATCATGCAGAGGGATGTGTTTATTCAGTATACAGCCTATATATTACTGAAACAGTTTTCTTTATGGAACAAAAAAAAAAGCATGAAAATATTTAAAATCGTTCTGAAACAGATTAAGGCTTTCAATGAAAAAAGAAAAGTATTAAAAATGTTAGAAGAAGACATAGGCTCACAATTGGGTAGACAAATAGTCCTTAAAAAGAGAGAAAAAGCACAAACCAGCTAACAAAAGATTAATAGATGACTTGACCTTAAAATTTTCATTCATCAAAAGAGGCCATAAAAGAGTCAAAGGATAGCAACGTGGTAGAATGTATTTGCAACAAATATCACTGACAAAAAATTAGTATTTCAAATATGTGAAAAATTGTTACAAATCAATTGAATAAAGACAAGGTGCAAAAAAGGGCAAAATTAATATGGGCATTGGAGCCACAGAGGAAACATGGCTGGCCAAAAGAAGAGAAAATATATATATATATATTTACATATTTTTTATTAGAACATAATTGTGTACATTAATTCTATCATAGGATACAGTGTGTTGCTTCCATATACAGTTTGAAAAACTCTCATCCAACTGGCTAAATAGCCATCATGTCTTTCTCATAATTGTTGTGTTAAGACATTTATATTCAACCTTTAGACAAATTCACATGTACCCTAATAGGATAAATCATAGGTGTGATCCCCACAATATCGTTCTCTTCACCCATCCTCCCTCCCCTCCCTTTTCCCCGTAGTCTTGGACTCCATTTGGATTGTAGCTTTCCTAAGATAGCTAACAATTAGTTTCATAATAGTGTTGAGTACATTGGATACTTTTTCTTCCATTCTTGAGATACTTTGCTAAGGAGGACATTTTCCAGCTCCATCTATGTAAACATGAAGGAGGCAAAGTCTCCATCTTTCAGAAGAGGAAAATATTATCGACCAAGTGTGCATTCAAGAGAACGCAAACACAGAGTGTGCTCAGCTGGGTGATGTCACGCATTGGGGGAGGTACAGGCAACAGTCGCTCCTGCACACTGTTGGGGAAATGAAAATTTGGTCAACCAGTTTGGTAAAAAAGGAAAAGAGATTCACAATTAAGTTGAATGTCTACATGTTTTATGGCAAAGTCATTCCAGTCCCAGGTGTGTATCACAGAGAAATTCTTGGCCATGAGTCAGGGACATACATAAAATTGTGAATATCAGTATTTTCCTAATAGCAAAATATGAGGAACAACTGAAATATTTATTATTATTATTTTTTATTAAATCATAGCTGTGTACATTAATGCAATGTGCTGGTTTTATATACAATTTGAAATACTTTCATCACACCGGTTAACAAAGCCTTCACTGCATTTTCTTAGTTATTGTGTTAAGACATTTATATTCTACACTTAGTAGATTTAACATGTTGAAATATTTATTAACGGGAGAATGAATACATAAATTTTAGTGCATCTATTAAAAGGAATATAAAGATAAAAATAAATTGACTATAGCTTTATATATCAACCTGAACAAATCTCAAAATCATGGCAGTGTTAAAAAAGAAATTTTCAGAAGAACAAGTAATTTATGATTCTACCGACATAAACTCCCAAAGTAGGCAAAACAAAGAAAAACATTGTTTAGAGATATGTCTATGCGTGCATGGTGAAAGTATAAAGGAAAGCAAGGAGCCGAGTAACTCACAATTCGGTTACTGGTTACTCCTGGTGGCTGGAAGTGTGTGTGTTGTAGGAAGCTCTGAGGATTCCAAGGCCTCAGTCATGCTGTGTTTTTTGGCTGAGCCCTGGGTACAGGGTGTTTGCTTTTCACAATTCACATATATTAAATACCCTCCTTTGAATATATGATGCATTTCACAATGAAAAAGTAAAGATGAAAAAAAGACTATCTCTCTTCTCATTGCTTTCACTTATTTCTTGCCCTTCATTTCTCAAAGCATCATGTTCTGGCTCTTGACTTCCCCTATTTTCTTGAAACTGCTCTCTCTAAGATGACCCATAGCCTTTTAATTAATAAACGCAAATGTATCTCATTTCACTGAGAACTCTTCCTTTCTCGCCACCTCTTCCTCTATTAGTTCTTTTGGAAAGCCGTTTGCCTATCGCTTGTTTGCATTTAGAGACAGAAGAGGGAAAAAGTCACTTCTGAAAGTTAAATTAACTTTAAGCTCTAAAATATTTATTTTCCATATTTCACACATTTTAGTTGATAAATACTTAATGAGCACACACTGTATGCAGAGCATTGCAAAATTAGAAAATAATCTCTATGCTGAGGTATATTCCTTGGCCCATCGTGTACAATGTTATTTAGCAAAAATTAATAAAGGAATCATACCACAAAGGCAATGGAATGTATCACCTTAATGTGAAATTTACTATTATGCTTGCATCAGACAGCTCTGAGCTTCAATAGCCAGCATTCAAAATTAGGGTTTTTCCCTAAATGGATTAAAAACCCTGATGTGTTTTCCAAGGCCCGCTATATTTATATTTTGGTTTTTATAAATATGTATGGGAGGTTTATATTAAAGATTTTGTAATTGTTGATTTTTTAAATTTAATTAAAGATCTGAAAGAGTGCATTTTTTCCACATTTATAAGTCATACGGATTTCCTCAAATTTTCCAGAGGAGAAAAAAATAACTATATTTGGGTGGAGATACAACATGGAATGGAAACTTTCAGTTCAAAAGGCTTTTATTTTTTTCATCAAGCTATGAACATGTGAACATGGAATTATAATTGAAACCATTTTGTATACTTCACCATCAACTTCATACTGAAAACAACATTTTACTATTTTAAGCAACAGATATAGAAAACTGTCCCTGGTCCTCAGGATTTATCAAATGCCTGCTCCCGCACCATGGCGGAGTGGCTGATGAAGTCTGTGGCATGTTATTCAGGATGATGGGTACATGTCAAAGAGCTAAGTGAAACCTACATGAATCTGACTATGCTTTGTAATGAACCCCAAAGTTTTCGAGATGGTTTAATGTGAAACAGTTAAGTTTAGCTGTTGTTATCTTCTAGAGACGATAGATTAAAACAAAATGTGGCTTTGGCCTTTTGTCCTTTTAATTTTATTGTGCAGTCTCTACTGATGATTTAATTGAGTAGTGAAGTGACCCCCAGATGAGGCAATGAATAGGTCAAAATCAAATATCTGAAGAGAATATAAGGGCAGAAAGACCTTAGAGATGATTCATTTAAAATAAATCAGCTCTAATTACAGAAAATGTAAACTAAGGCCCAAAGAAATTAAAATATGTACAAACCATGCAACCAGTTGAAAACAGGTCAGATCTAAAATCCAGGCCTCCGAAAGATCACTTCAGTCCTCTTTCCTCTCAACTCTTGTTTTGCTCTAGTACCTTGTAGGTAGAAGATAGGCAAATAGGTTCATAAATGAATTATGGAGAGTTGATTTTATATTAAGTAGCAGCTAGATTATTGACTATATGAAACAGAAGTAAAAGAATTATAATATAAAAAAAAAAAGAATTATAGGCTTTTTCCAGATAGTTGCATTTTTTTCCTTAAACAAGGGTTAAAAATTTTATCTGTATTTCATTGTTGGCCTTTTCTAAGTTTAATAAAATCCTACATCTTTGGATAGATTGAAAGTCTCCTTATGGGAGACACAATTGGGGTATATTACTCTTTACTGCCATCTGGACCATCACCTGTTCATATCATGGTCACATCCTGGAAATGTCTACAGATTTGGTACCTCAATTCTCCCATCATCCCAGGCAGTGCTCAAGCAGGCCCGTTGCTCCTTGACTCAACACCAAGGCTGCCACCCACACTCAATGGCAACCTCTCTGTAGTCATCTGGCACCCTCTCATTCTCTATTCTTCCCCACTTCAAGGGTTCTCCTCCCCTTTACTCTGCTGCTGTCTACTCTTTGGCCTTGTCAATCCTCAATCCCTCCTTTGGGTTGCAACCTACCAGTCCCCTCCTGGCTTCCTTCTTTCTCCAGGAAGAGCCTGGGGCCCATTACAGCACCCATTTCCCATTGCCACATCAATTCTACAAACTTTTTCCCTCAGATACAATTAATCACCTTCTCTTTTTTCCTGTAATTTCTTGCGAAAATTGCCCTTAAATTAAGAATGAGAGGATCCCAATGGACTCCCAGTCTCAGCTCCCAAACTCTCAAAGCTCCCGATCTCAGCTTTGTCTTCTTTGCAGCCCAGAGGCAAATCCTTGTGGTTTTCCCTTGTGAGTTCCGATTGCAGTTCCCTTCGACTCTAAACTAACCTCTTTACCACTTAATCTCTCTTTCTTCAGCAGGATTCTGGTGAATGCTGAAGGTTGGCTATTCCAGTCTCTAAGTTCCGAGCTTTTCTCTCTTGCTTGACCCAACTACACAGGCAATGAGCAGGTGAAGACTTGGTTTTGACCTCCGTTAGAGCCATAGGCAGCCAAGTGATAATGGTTTTTCCAACTAAACACAAAGTGAACTTTTTCATTTATCTTCTTCTTCTTGCTCCCTTCCCTTCTGAAACAGGAACGTGGATCTAGGGATGTAGCAGCTATGTCGTAACCACGAGTTTGTAAAGTGATATGCTAAGGACAGACAAACGGGAATTAGGAAGACATGTGAGACTCAGATTTTGTGGAGCCACTGTGTCCAGTTCTACCTCTCTGTTTCATGTTTAGCAAAAAGTGGTTTATCCTCGTCATGCCTACTTCTCCCCTTCTTCTTGACTTTTCAAACCACTGCATTAAATTGCTTTTGAAAAGATTGTTTCTAACTTCATTTAAACTTTCAGTTACCTTAATGGAGTTAACTGTAGCATTGCATTATTTATTTATTTGTTTATTTATTTAGAGACAGTCTTCACTCTGTGGACCCAGCAAGAGTTCAGGGTCATCATCACAGCTCACTGCAACCTCAAACTCCTTGACTCAAGTGATCCTTCTGTCTCTGCCTCCTGAGTAGGTGGGACTACAGTTGTGTGCCAAAATACCAGTTAATTTTTTTTTTCTTTTTTTTAATTGAAGCAGGGTCTGGTTCTTGTTTAGGCTGGTCTCAAACTCCTGAGTTTAAGGGATTCTCCACCCCCACCACCTAGCCTTGGCCTCCCAGAGTGCTAGGATTACAGTCCTGGGCCACCACTGCTGGACGCATTTGCATCATTGATCAAAATCTCTTTGAAATTATCTCTGCCTATTTCTCCTAATTTTCTTTGTGACCAATAAGATAAATCCTTCTCAGCTTCTTCCCAAGTCCTCATTCCTACTTTCCCCATTTCCCCTTTTTCTCGATTTCGTATTTGTTCTTTTCCTGCCTGCCCCCAAATGATGGTGGTGTCCCATGGCAGTTTCACTACTTATACACTCCATAGTTGACTATTTACCCTTTGATTAAATACCAGAGCTGTCCTTGAGACTTCCAAATAGGTATTTCCTGTTCAAAGCTGCATCTCTGGCCCAGGCACGGTAATCCTAGCACTCTGGGAGGTGAGATGGGAGGATTGCTTGAGCTCAGGAGTTGGAGACCAGCCTGGGCAAGAGGGACTGTCTCTACTAAGTAGAAAACATTAGCCAAGTGGTGTGCTCTGTATTTGTAGTCCCATCCACTAGGGAGGCTAAGGCAGGAGTATTACTGGCACTCAATAGTCTGAGGTGGCTATAAACTAGGTTGACACCATGGCACTCTACCCAGGATGAGAGCGTGAGACTCAGTCTCAAAAAAAGAAAAAAACCAACTGCATCTCTTTAAAGCTGTATGTACAGCTCCTGATTAGGCATCTCTCCTTGGCTAGTGTATTAGTCAAGGTCCAGTAAGGACGTAGAAATCACAAAGATAAACTTAATAGGGAACTTTTTACATAAAGAATTAACAAGCAAGAGGTGATTACTAAAAGGGGCCAAAAGAGGGCTCTAGGGCCACAGAAACATAGAGACAGTAAAAGTCAAAAGCAACTCCCACCCTGGGGCTGTATGAATGTAGAAAAGCCTCCCTTTTCTCCTCTCCCCAAGGCTGAAATCCAGGATTCTTTGGAAGGACGTGGCTGTCAGAGGAGGATGCTGGGAAGAAAGCTTGCCAGAAGACATAGGGCTGGAGGTGATCTGAGAGATCTCTGAGGCGAGTGCTCTTGGACCTTTCACATGCCAATTTTCTGGCTGCCATAGACAAATAGCAAGCCCAGCTGAAATGGAAGCAAGGATCCTTCTTGCTGTTAGGTACAGGCTTGCAGTGTCTCTCTAGGACTCTCTGTTGAGAAAACCTAACCTGGAGCCAGCTAGCAAAGGAGAAATGTTTGCAGGGCCTGGCTCTGGCATGATAAAACAAAGCAAAGAAGAATGGATTTGGACCCTCAGAGATGATAAATTTATAGCTGACACAGAACCTTCAATTCCACCTGTCAAAACTGTACTAATTTCCCTCTGGTGCCTTTCTAACTGGATAGTATCACCATCTTCCTAGTCACGCACAAAGTGAGATGTCCCAGACACTTCGCTTTTCCTCATACTTGTGTGTAACCGATCACTGGACTACCAAGCTCCCTGGAATACCAGGAACGTACAAAGCCCTGACTGAGGTATTGTAATTCCAGCTGGCTTTTGGAGGGACTTAGAAGTTGACTTGATTCCACACAAACAGAGTCTCTCAAAGTGCAGTTCCCATGGGTCCGGAACCTTTGTTCCTTTGGTGGAAATTGAGCCATTATTTATGATTCCCTCCTTTTGCTCTACGTTTTGAGCTTTGGGAAAAATCCCTCATGTGTTTTATTCATTGAAACTCCTTGGAAGTGGTTGGTAAGACCTGATCATCAAAGATACGCAGTTTTCCCCCCTGCTTCTGTTTTGTGTAAACCACAAAAAAACTATTTGAATATGACAACTCAGAAATGCAGTGAAGATTATAGTTGCCTAGTTGTTTTTTATCTATAGCTTATTTTAGAACGAGTACTCTCCAGTGCTGAAATATAATAGAATATTTCTTTCCAGTAATCTGTAATATGAACAGTTTTTCATTTTACATATTGTTAAATATAGTTATAATAAAAATGTATATGGGAAAAGAAGAGCCCAGTGGCTTCCAAACTTTCCTGATTGCTTCCTGAACAGGTATCTTCACTCTGTGTATACGAACGTGTGGACAATGCTCACACCCTTCTCTAATAAGGCATTGTGTGCATATGCAGAAATCTATACCAAAGTAGTAATGAGTTATACTAAAGTTAATAGAAAGAGGTTTGAGCGTTTTCTCTTCACTCTGATGGACTGTTTTCTGTGCCCTCTAGGGTCTGCAGCTTTGATGACAACCGTGTTCACCTGTGTACGGACAGGGCAAGTAGATCAGATGACTCAGCATTCTCTAGGATGTCCCCTATTGTCGAAAAGGTGACTAGTTTGTGTCCTTTTTAGATTCTCACCAACAAGGATTTGCCTTCTGGCCTGGCACTTTACCATACCCTTCTGTCAGGGCTCCCTGTCTCGTAAGGGAGGCAGGATGGTAGAATGGAATGAGAATTCGTGAGGCTATGTGGTGCTGAAACCACAGCTCAGCAGTTATCTCTGTAGACTTGTGACTTTGTGAAAGTTACTTGACGTCCTTTACTCTTGTTTTCTGGGAGAATTAGGAGGGCTTTAAGATAGAAGTAATAGGCTTGTGAGGCTGTAAAACATACCCCTTTTCTGACCAGTGTGTACAGTACTGACAGCTCTGTTATGTGAAGCTGGCATGTGTCAGAGTGATGGAGAAGGGAGTGGTGCTGGAACTACAAGATTCACAAGAAGATGGAGCTGGAGATAGCTGAGCGTGGCGTTCCCACGAAAGAAGCTGCCAGATTATCACATTCGACCTTCCAGAAAGGGGGTCATGGGATGGAAAATTCACTTGGTTTGAAACAAAGTAATTTAATTTAGAAAAATTTGAACTCACGTACTACATATTTAGTACTTGAAAACCAAGAACTCACGTACAAATGGCATGGCAACCCTTTGAAAATCTGAAGACAACTATTATGGTCCCTTGGTCTCCTTACATTTAGGATAAACATGTTCAATTCTACTTATTTATTTATCTATCTCTTTATTTAATTTCAGAATGTTAGAGGGTACACATGTTTTGTTTAAAATTTTTTGTATAGATTGAGTCAAAGTTATATGTGTAAGTGTGTAACAGGGTGAGGTGTGCCTTCCCCAGTTAGTGTGTGCTGTACCCAAGAGGTGTGAATTTACCCATTTCCCTCGTCCATCCCTTTCCTCGGTTTGGTTTTCACTGAAATTTCCTTTCATGTGTGTGTAAGTTCCAGCTTGGTACTGAGTACATGTTGTTTGTTTCTCCATTCTTGTGATGTTTCACTTAGAAGACTTGTTTGCACTTCCTTCCACGTTGTCCAAGATTACCACTTTTTCTTTATGGCTGGGTAATACTCCGAAGTATGCACATACCACATTTTATTAATCCAGTCATGTATTAATGGGCACCTGGGTGGTTTTCATGTCTTTGCGACTACGATAGTGAATTCTTTAAATAAATTCTCATCTGCAATGACTTCTAGCCCCTCTGCTACTCTATTTGATACTCGAAGCCATGGAGTTGCTTTGAGGGTTTCTAGTTCCCCAAAGGTGTCTCCACAGCTAAACTAGCACCAGCTTTGCAGAACACTGCCTCACTTCGAGAAGCAGCCCATCTACTCCCTCTGGCCCACCCACTCCAAGTAGTCTATTTAAAATCAGGCAATGCTTCAGGTCTTTTGGATGTAATTTCGTTCTTCACTTGTTTCTAGATAGCTGGCTTGAAGATTGAAACCTGATTAGTACACCTTTTTTTGGATTTTACTTCCGCTATGTCTTTCTGCCTGACGTGGATCTTTGAAAGCTAAGTTTTGTTAGCTTTTTTTGATACACAAAGTCATTCATGTCATTCAGTTTTCCCTGCTACCCTGGATTCCAGCATCATCTTGGCCCATAGGACTCCCCACGACACTCTGCCTTGCCTGTCCACATCTCAGGCCTCATTTCTTCAGAATTGCTTGTCTTATGACTATCTTGAGCCTTGATTAGTAGCCTCCTCTTCCTCCCAATTCCTTCAACTTTTAATGTTTGCACAAGGTATTTTATATTTATAATGTAGAGACATGTAATGCCTGTTACCCATATAAGCATGTCTTATCTACCAGGATGACTTGTACATATTATATAGGGAGAAGGTAGCGTTTTTAAAATCTTGATATTCAATACAAAATCTAGTATAAATCCTTAGACAAATTAAATTATTAATAATACTTAATAAGTAATTGTTGAGCTAAAGGTAAGGCCAGGCATTACTTCTACCTTAATGTACTTTGAAAAATAATTAGGTTTTTTGCTACATTCATTCCTTGAAGGATTTCTTTCTCTTCACTGGCGTTTTAAGTTGTGTAATGTGCTGGGTATTCCTTTTAGCTTTGGTCGCGAGGCAAATGATAATGAGTCTACTTGCTGTTCACTCTTTGCTTTCTTTACTCTTTTCTGCTGTAACTGCCTATTTCTAATCTTAACTTTTATTTTTTAATGAGACATTTTAAGTCCTTTTTGAGGAGAAAGAACATTATGAATACATTGTATGAGGGTATTTTTAATAAAAATTATATGGTTTTTATTGATTTTTGCATTTCAAGGTTTAGGAAGTATAAAAGGAGTTGATCTTGAAGAAGATAGAAGAGTCAGAATAAATCTGGATCTCTACCCATTGAAGGCATATTTATCAGTCTCCCAAATGAACTGATTGTGATGCTTTTTTATTGAAATGTGACCTAAGGTAAGCTTCAGATAGAAAACAAACCCAAAGAATCATATATTCCAATCAATACTACTAAGCTTGTATGGACAGAACTATACAGATAGAGTATTTGTTGGTATGTGAAAGAAAGACAAGGAATTTCCTTGAAATACACCTGCATGAATTATCTTCCAAAATAGAATATGAACTACTGAACTAAAATCAATCTTTAAAAACTCTAAGGGACATGGAATGACTATAAAGTAGTTATAAGTTTTGTGTGTTCCTTGTATAGGTGTTATTTTTGAGTTCTATTCCATGTTACCATAATGTTATGATGAGGGGAAAATGGCAAGTTTCATATAATCAGTGCTAGACATTAGAATGTATTCCAAATTTCACATGAATTTATTTTATACTACCTATATGTCAGTGCTTTTAGTTTTATATTGTTGTCTAATTGAATTCAAAAAATGGTTATATGCTGGAGACACAAATGAGTAAGACCTAGTAATTGACTTTCAAGAGTTTACTCTTTAACAGGAGAGTTTATAACCTGGAATTAATCTAATTATGTTAGTTGTATTCATCTTGCCTCTTCAAATATGTGCTGTGTGGCTCCAGAGAAATATGATCTCATTTTATACTTTGATACTTCTATATTATGCTTGGTGGAGGTAACAACCCACATAAAGAAAGCATGATTTTAACAAGATGGTATGCTATAATTAAACTTTTGAGTTAACCTTACCACAAATCGCTATAGTGTATAAGTCCAGAAAAGAGATCACGACTTTAAAGAAATTTAAAGAGAATAAAAACATTAAGTTCTAGTCTCAGATGACATAGAGATAATTTTGAGCAACTGGCATGGTGTAATCCAAATAGTTGGTATTCTACAAACACTTGATATTTGATTGATTGATGTAGAAGAGCAACAAAACCATTGGAAGAGTGAGATTGGGTCTCTAGATAATACATACTACCAGTTTGTAAATTAGTTCATTTGTATGTCACCGTAGTATCTTTTCATGCTAGTGGCCTGAAGGATATTGATATTGTAGGGGAGAAAATGTAATATCTTTTCCTCGCTAATCACAAGGTTCATGGCTTGAACCTATTTAATAGGGGTAATACTCCTATTTAAAAAAAAGACAGATTAATAAGAGAAAAGCATAAAAAATATGTTTTTCTGTAATGTGGGGGTCTTTGAAAGTTAACACTTAAAGACCCAGGAAAAATTATATTTTCATGGACAGTTATGCAGAAGTGTGAGTGCATGACAAAAAAGTATGATATAATGGCAATAAATTGGGAAGGAGTTTAGCAAGGCCTATTCGTATTTTTCTTGGCCTCTAAGTATAAGGCAAAACCTGTCTGAAATGACCTACTTTCAGTGAGTACATCAGAGGATTCTTTTATGGTCTGCTTCAGGGGAGAAAGGCAGGAGAGGGTCAGAGAGTGACCTTTCTGCTTCTGTGCTTTTCTCAATTTCCTTCAGCTTAAAATACTCAGTATGTCAGGTGCTATAATTTGAGGTATTGCTTTCTGAGCCCCAATGTTAGACATCAGGATGATGGTAATGAAGTAGAAATGTATGAATGAAAGTTGCAGGAGAGATAGAATCTGGATCTGGTCTGAGAAGGAGAATAAGTGTGTTGTTAGATCTGAGAAATGTATCTGAGGTTTGTATGTCACTCAGATATTAAGCAGTGATCTCAGGGTTTCATCAGACAGAAAAAGGTCTTATATGACTCTTAGGGAACTGAAACATGAAGAATCAAAGATAGTGACCAAGGTAAAACAAATATCCACTTTGGGGGAGAAGTTTTAGTCAGAAATGTTTAATGACCCATCAGATTGAAGTATATCAATTGCTAAGATAACTAGTTCTCAAGTCAGGTTTCAAGTACACATGAATCTAGTAGAGAAAATAAGATAGTATTAAAAACTACAGTTCATGGTAATTGTCAGAAGAAGTGTACAATCCAACACAATTCTCAGAAATAAAAAGAAACCTGGAGGCATCATGTTACTAGACTCCGGGTTATACTACAAGTCTAGAGAGATCAAAATGGCATGGCATCGGCATGAAAATAGACATAGATCTATGGAACAAAATAGAAAACCTAGAGATGAAACCAACCTCATATTTCCATCTGATCTTTGATAAGTCAAACAAAAGCATACACTGAGGAAAAGAATCCCTATATAATAAATGGTGCTGGGAGAACGGGTTGGCAACACCTAAAAAACTGAAACTGGACCTGCACCTCTCACCATTTACAAAAATTAACTCACACTGCCTAAAAGATTTCAATCTAAGATACAAAGCTATAAAAACTCTGAAAGAAAGTGTTGGAAAAACTCTTTGTGACATTGGGCTGGGGAAAGATTTTATGAAGAAGACCCTTTCGGCAATAGCAGCAACAACAAAAATAAATCATAGGGACCTAATCAAGCTTCTAAACAGCTAAGGACACAATAAACAAAGCACATAGGAAATCTTCAGAATGGGAGAAGATATTTGCATGTTATGAGTCTGACAAAGGGCTAATTAAAAACTAGAATCTATGACAAATTCAAGCAAATCAACATGAAAAGAGCAAGCAATTGAGCTAATCACTGGGTAAGAGACATGATCTGAACCTTCTCCTAAGTAGTCAGACAAATGGCCAACAAACACACGCTCATTGTGCCTAGTCATCAGAAAAATGCAAATCAAAATAACCTTGAAGTATAACCTAACCCCAGTGACACTAGCCTGTATTATATAACTCAAGTCTGCAGATACTAGTATCGGTGCAGAGACAAAGGAACACCTACACACCTTTGGTGAGACTGCAAGCTAGTACAGCCTTTTTGAAAAGAAGTATGAAACATCCTCAAAGAGCTAAAAGTAGACCTTCCATTTATTCCACAAAACCATTACTAGGTATCGACCCAGAAAAAAATAATCATTTTATCACAAGGAAATTTGCTCTTGAATGTTTACAGCAGCTCAGTTCACAGTTGCAAAGGTATTAAAACAACCCAGTGTCTACCATTTCATGAATGGATCAAGAAATTGTGGTATATAGCTGGGTGCCTGTAGCTCCGTGGGCAGGGTGCCAGCCACATACACCGAGGCTGGTGAGTTTGATCCTGGCACAAGCCTGCTAAAGAACAATGACAAGTACAACCAAAAAATAGCCAGGCACTGTGGTGGGTGCCTATAGTCCCAGCTACTCAGGAGGCTGAGGCAAGAGAATTGCTTAAGCCCAAGAGTGTGAGGTTGCTGTAAGCTGTGATGCCATAGCACTCTACTGAGGGTGACATAGTGGGACTCTATCTAAAAAACAAACAACAACAACAACTCCCCCCCCCAAAAAAAAACAAATTGTGGTATAACTATACTGTGGAATACTATTCATACTATTTGGCCACAAAAAAGGTAGAGACTTTACATCTTTTGTATTAGTCTGGGTGGAGTTAAAAAACATTCTCGAGAAGTAGCTCAAGAATGGAAAAGGAAGTCCTCTATGTACTTAATACTAATTTGAAACTAGTGCATGAACAACTACAGGTCTACAACAGAGTAAAACATAATTAAATTCAAGTAAGGTGTGGGAAGAAGGGAAGGGAGAAGCTCGGTAAGCTCCCAACTAATGGGTACAATGTAGGGACATAAGGCTCCTGAGGGAAGGACTCAACTACAACTTGGATGCTGCCTAACAAATGCAAACAATGTCACCCAGTGCATGTACCTTTATATTAATCCTAAAAAGAAAGAAATAAAAAATCCAAAGTACTATAGACTGTTAAAGATGAAATGTAAGGGAAATAATATTGAGTAAATGTGCCCAGAAACATGCTATTTTATAAAATGCACATGGAGAAGATACCACGTCTGGTGGGAACATTAGAAAAGGTTTTGTGTTAATGTCTTTAAAATAGATGATAAGAGAACCAAAGCTACAGCCAGACATTCTGAATTCTAATCTTATCATTTAACCGATATGCAATTTGGGGGGATAAATTACTTAAGTTATTTAAACTTGGGATTCTGGGTGGCGCCTGTGGCTCAAAAGGATAGGGCACCGGCCCCATATACCAGAGGTGGCAGGTTCAAACCCAGCCCCAGTCAAAAACTGCAAATAAATAAATAAATGAATAGTAAAAAAACTTGGGATTCCTAGTATATGAACTCAAAATAGCGGTAGCTCCATCACTTTTCAGAGGGATGCTAAGAACTAAATGAGATGAACTTCAAAATTACTTGAAAGTTGTAAAGTTCTAAGTTACCATTTGTAAAAAGTAAATATCATTTTATATAAATAAGTGATCAATAAATTGTAAATCCTTGGAAAGTTAGAAATCAACTCTGTTATATCACTGCTGCCAAAAATAATGATGTGACATGCTTCATTCCAACAGCAAAAGATCCATTCTACAGGGCTTTATTCTTGGAAAATAAAGTCTAGTCTTCGGAATGACTGAATTCATTTTATACTAAGATATTTTCTTAAGTAATTTCTTTGAAATACAACTTGGGAAATACTGATTGGTGTTTAACTGACATTCATATTGATGAATATGTCAAATCCAACTTGATTTAGTATCAATATTAAAAAGATTTGAGTTCTCCTCAGAGCTTGCAAGGAAACCTTAAAAATCAGGTGTTGCTGGGATTAGGAAAACCAAAGATGTCAACAATTTGTTTTAATGAAGGATTATTTATTCCTTGTATGTATAGCCTGAGATTTCTCTCATAGGTTTAATTTTGGTAGAATTAATTGATAGATTCTTGGGGGTATTTTCATAGTGGGACTAAAGATAATATATTCTCTGCTTTCAGAGTGAAGGCTCCTGTACAAATTAAAAAATGAATTCTTTTTGTGGACTTTACTTACAATTGGCAGCCTTCTAAGTCTTCTGATAAATGGGTCAGAATGGTGTTCCCAAATATGGTATGTGTACATACAATACCTGACAATGAAGTTCACGAACTCATCCTAGAAAAAGTGCTGCACACCTAACTGCTGAACATCACCATGGTCGCCTTTGAAGTCCTCTCCTTGGGAAGCTGTGCACTGACACCAGTGCCCCGTATATTCTTCAGAGCAATTTTGGAAACTTTTTCTGGGATGGCCATCAGAGGTCTCATCATGTTACGCTTAATTTCCTGAATGTCATCGAAATATCTTCTTTTTAATATTTCTTTTATCTTTGAGTAAGGAAAAAAGTCACTGGGGCCAGATCAAGCGAGTGGGGAGGGTGTTCTAATTCAGTTATTTGTTTCCTGGCTAAAAACTTTCTCACAGTGTTCATCAGTGAGTTCCTTCAGGACCATTTTTGCACGAACTTTTCTCATGCCAAGACTTTCAGTAAGATTTTCCTAACAGTTTCTCTACTGATGTTTTATTGGTCTGCCATGCTTCTTACAGTCAGCTGATTATTTTGATCCATAACTTGGTGAATTTTTGCAAGGCTTTCATTAGTTCTTCTCCTCACTGGACACCCTGGCCTCTCTTCATCAGTGATGCTTTCTCTTCCCTCAGAGAAAGGTTTAATTCATTTTTACACTACCATTTTCTTCCTGGCATTATCCCCATAATCTTGGATTAATATGTTCCTGATTTCACTTCCACTCTTGCCAACTTTAACTCTAACTCAAGCTCTGACATTCTTGCGATGGCACACAAAAACACACAACAATAATGATGCCACTCAGCAAGACACAGCCACGCATCAACATGAACACAGCTGTGAGACACTGATATTCCAAGGCAGGGGTCCTCAAACTTTTTAAATGGGGGGCCAGTTCACTGTCCCTCAGACCATTGGAGGGCCAGACTCTGGGTCTCAGGATGAGTTGGCTGTTAAGCAGGACAGGCAGCAGCCACCCAGTGGGCCAGATAAATGTCCTAGGCGGGCTGCATGTGGCCCGCTGGCCATAGTTTCAGGATGCCTGTTCCAAAGTTATGAAACCTTACTGAGTTGTTGGTGAAGTGCTGCCAGACTTAAGCGCAGGTGGCAAGTTTGTGAACTTAATTGTTAGATCTCATCCTTTCTCCAAAAGCCAAAAGGACCTACCAAATATTGTACCTCATTTTTTTTTTTTTTTTTTTTGGTCTTTGCTCTGAGAAAAGTTATTCTGGCATACTCCGAACCGTTGTATCCCTAGAAATTTCAGAAAAGTGACAAGCCCCTGATCTTGTGGCATTTTACTGCAATTCTTTTGTATACATGTGTCTTACGAGGTACTTTTTGGGTTGTTGCCAATTTCTGGACTTGTTACTAGATCCAAATTAGTATATTGTCATTGATACAGGAGACTAGCATGTCAGGAAGATTAAGGTCCCTGTGGGCTACATTATATTATAATTGACAGAAGAGTGTTGACCTACCCCTGAGTTAAGTACTGAAGGAGTACTGATGTACTTGCCCTATAAAAAGAACTACTGTGATCTTCCCTATGGGTGGTATCATGAAGAAAGCATTTGCCAACATGATAAACACACACAAATTGCCCTAGTCTGTGTTGATTTATTTTAGTAAAGATTCCCACCTGGCACAGCAGCTTATACTATGGATGTCATCCATTTAAGTGTCTGCTAATCTACTATCCTACTCAAAAACCATCTGGGTTTTGCTAAGGCTGGAGTTGTAAATTCAGCAGGGCTATAATCTATGAAGATGATCTTCTTGCCTGTTTTTGATATTTTTGATCATATAAATCAAATAAAAGTTTAGTTTGCTTTTCTACAATGGTACCAGGGTAATCAAGAGGGAAAGAATAGTATTTTCATCAAAATAACTATTAAAAGAATGCAGTGGAGCCCCTAAACCACATTATATACAAAAAACTAACTCAAAATGTATCATAAACCTAAATGTAAACTATAAAACTTTTAGGAAAAAACAGAAGTAAATCTTCATTGTTTTGAATTAGATAGTATTTATTTTTTAGAAATGCCACCAAAACATGAACAACAAAATGAAAATAGATAAATTGGATTTAAAGTAAAAAATCTTGGGATGCAATGACACCAATAAGAAAGTAAAAGGATAACAGATACGAGGGGAGGAAATGTTTGCAAATCATGTATCTGATAGGAGATGTGTATTTAGAATACATAAGAACCCTTATAATTCAGCAACTAAAAGACAAAGTAATTTGAAAAATGGGCAAAACAAAATATAAGAAAGGCCAATACACACATGGAGATATGATCAACATTACTAAGAATCATAAATCACAACTACAGTGAGATACTATTTCATACCCTCTAGCACCTCTAAAATAAGGAGAAAAAAGACAATAACAAGTGTTGGTGAGTTGTGGAGAAGTTGAAAGTCTTGTATATTGCAGGGGAGGATTGCAAGATGGGACAACTGCTTTGGAGTTTCTTGGCTGGGCCTGGGTTTGAATCTGCCACCTTCAGCATATGGGGCCAGCGCCCTACTCCTTGAGCCACAGGTGCTGCCCTGGGACAGCCACTTTGGAAAACACTTTGGCATTTCCTCAAAACAAAGAGCAACATCATGATACAGCAATTGTACTCCCAAGGTGTTATGCAAGAGAATTGAAGCATATCACCCTTGAAAACTTAAACATAGATGTTTGTTGCAGTATTATCCATGATAGTCAAAAGTGGGAACTAATGAGAAATGAATAAATAAAATATTCAAACAATGTAATATTATTTAACAATAAAAAGGAATAAAGGAATGACATACAGAATAACATGATGAACCTTCAAAATACGCCAGTCGCAAAAGGTCACAGTTGTATGATTTAGTTTATATGAATGACTAGAACATTTCCAGCGATAAAAGGTAGATGAATCGTTGCCAGGTGATTGGGAAAAAGAGAGTGACTGCTAATATGTACGGGGTTTGATGTCGATGAAATGTTCTAAAATCACACTGTGGTGATGTTTGCACAACTTTGTGAAAATCCTAAAAAACAGTGAGTTGTATACTTTAAAAAATAAATTCCATGGTATGTGAATGTTATCTTAATAAAGCAGTTATTTAAAAAACTTAGCTTGCTTTCTACCTAAGAATATCATTATCTCTTAATCATTGCCATAGATCCCAGTAGGTTAAAACCCTTAGTCATGCTGCCTTGCTGTGTACTGCAGTAAGTACGTCCATCTCGGCCCTGCCCAGGAAGGGCCTTTTATTTGTTCATTCTTGGATATAACCTTTCCCATTGATATTAGGGAGTCCAAATCCACGTAGCAACACCCCCAGCCCCACCCCTGAGTTACAGAAGACATCTAGAATGGACTTCTCAAAAATGAGGCTTTCCACAGGGTTATAGTAACTATCTTTATAGAGAAAGTCCTATAGGCTCTCTCATGGAAGAGAGGTGGAAAGTTTTGAACAACAAGCCAAAAATTCATTTTAACATTTCTACATCTTCAGTTCTTCTTCTATTCTTTTCTTCAACGCTATGCCTAAGACATTCTATCAATTTCATTTCATTTACAGTACAAGTACATTACATTTACATTTCAAGTCTGGTCTTCAAGGAAAAGTTCTCCCATGCCCCACCCACAAAAACCCAACTGGAACCCTTCCATGTGCTTCTTGACAAAATATTGAATCCTAAGTGAAGGGTTAGTGCTCTCTAGTTAGGAAATTCTCCCTTAACCAGCTGTATGTCCTGAGTTTCCTAATCCCACTCCATCAAAATCTGCTCCCATTAAGTTCCTCCAGTTTCTGCCAGGACTTATTTGCTGGGTTCTATGATTCCTTCTTTTCAGGCTACTTTCCTTAGAGCTTTTACTTCTTCACTCAGAGTATGATAAGATCTGACTCAGGGTTTTAGCTGGAAGGTCAAGAGGAAGAGGAAAGTTTTGTGGGGAACGAGACAAATTTCTTCTGTCATGCTGTTTTGCTCATTTCCTCATAAAAGGTTTATCTACCTATTACATATTCACAACATGCTTACATTTTGTGTCACATTATAAGAGTACCAACCTGGTAACATTTTAGATGTATACTTTTGGGTCATGAAGAACTTTTTTACAATGGCAATTGTGGAAAAATGATAAAGAAAAAATTATTCATAAATAGTAATCACTCCCTAAAAGTTCTGCAAGGTAATGATTGTTTAGCACAAGAGTATACTTAGAAAACAAATTGATATAATCACCTGGCCTGGTCTTTAAGTGGAAATTTATTCACAGATTATATTCTTATTGGTTAAGCCAAAGATGAAAGTGAGGATATTTATTTAGATATATATTCAACTGGATTCCTCCAGAAGAAGATCCTAAGAGGAGGAATTAAGTGAAAATGACTTATCTGTAATCTGTGTTCTTAGGAGTCATTAGTGGAGGAAAGAAAAAGTGAGACTGGAAAGGGGAAGATACCAATTCAGAGTGTATGAATGAGCAGTTAGCACTGTGGGAATTTGGCACCTAATCCTTCTGGAGATCTCTGGAGATGAAGTGCATTATGGAACCCTTCAGAATTATCTCACCTAAGGACTAAGAAGCTAAACTCCAGTTCTCCACCTCCTGTCCCTGGCTGACGGCTGCATCTAAGAGTGCTGACTAGCACTTCACCCACCCCGGGTCTCTCAGAGCCTCATGTGGAGAGTTGCACGTTCTTACAGTTGGCCACTACTGATCTGAATGAAGGCAGTGAGTACCAGGGGATATGTGTGGGATCTCAATGAATTTCAATTGAATAGATAAACCTATCCCACATTCTTTAGCATACAATCAAAATTTGTTACAGTGAAGAAGAAGTGAATGAAAGGCTCATTTAATATGATGTGTGAACCTTTCCCTCACTGGTATATAACTAACATGAGAGCTAGGAATTCGTTTCTTTTCATTACTGTAATAGTCCCAGTATCCAGTAGAATGCCTTATTAATATTTGTTTGATGACATTATAATGTCTACTTTCTAATATTATTAAAATGTAAGTTTTTTTCTCTTTTAATTTTTTTTTTTTTTGAGACAGAGCCTCAAGCTATCCCCCTGGGTAGAGTGCTATGGCATCACAGCTCACAGCAACCTCCAACTCCTGGACTCAAGCGAGTCTCCTGCCTCAGCCTCCCAAGTAGCTGGGACCACAGGCGCCAGCCACTGCACCCAGCTATTTTTTGGTTGCAGCCATCATTGT
>CAUYQV010198191.1:0-50723 GCA_963574575.1 Galagoides demidoff | reverse complement strand
TTTTGGCGAATCTTCCTTTTTGTGATATACCTTTATTAAAAAAAATTTTTTTTTTATTAAACAAAAAAATAAAAACCCTACCCCCTGTTCAAATATATAATAAAAAAAAAAAAAAAAAAAAAAAAAAACACCACTCTGTATGCCAGGCAATCATGAGCCCAACTGTAGATTTGTGATTTTATTCCTAAGGAAGAAGAGAAAACACATGCAGAGGGATACACAACAGTCTCTGCAACAGTATAAAAATATTCTTTGTTAGCTTTCTAAACAAAAGATTACGGCTGACTTACTATTTTACATTCTTGAGGTATTTTTGTCAAACATTCTTGATGTTTCTTTTCAAATACTTTTCTGATTTGGTGTTCAAGTACAGTTCTAACTGAGGAAGATTTAAGTATTGGGAACTTAAAATTTTATTCTCAAAGTCCACCTCCTTCCATTGTTCCTTCCTATATCTCAGCTCAATCTTAGTGCTTCCAGAGCACCAGCCCCCAACCTGCCTCTGGACCTTTGCACATGCTGTAGGCTTTGCCCTGAGATGATATAATGCATGGCTAATAGCTCTGTCCCTGAGTCCAGCTGCCTGTGTGTATATCATGGTGCTGCTGCTTATAACTGCGTGCCCTTAGGGTAAGTTAGATACCCTCTCTGTGCCTCAGTTTCATCAACTGTAGAATGAGGACAATAATATCACTCACGTTAGGGTTCTTGTCATTATTAAAAGAGCTGATGAAAAAAGAATGCTCAGAGCCATGCCCTGCATGTAATGAGCCCTCAGTGGTAGCTAACTTGATTGAGCATTTACTATATGCTAAGCATCCTACAGAATTTCTCTCACTCTGCACTACAGTCCTGCAGGGTGGGTTCCTCTCTTTTACTTACGTGGAAGCTAAGGCACAGAGAGATTAAGTCAGTTGCCCAAGGTCTCACAGCTAGCAAGTGATGGAGCCTGGACTCAAATGACTTCTGGGAACATTCCCTTTCCACCACATCAGCACCAGAATTGAAGACGTGGTGGGTCTCCCCTGCAAGGCCACGTGCTGCATTTCGCAGACCTCTAATGATAATCCTTTTGGAGACAGAGACAGGCCCATGTGACCTGGCAGGTCCCCTTGCAGCCTTGGCCTCTTAGACGTGACCAGGGTAGGCCCTGCCTTTTTAGGCTTCTGGAACCACTTCTTCTAGGACAGGAAGCAATGTAGACTCTGCTGCCTCCAGGGTGTTTATTTCTGTGTGCCCAATGTTGCAGCTTTGCACAGAAGCTGTGGCTTTCCCTCTTCTGAAGCTGCAGCTTTCCTCCCTGGGCCGTGTATATCCTGGGCCTTATCATCATCCCACCCCATTTGAGATCAAGTTCCCACCACAAAGGCTTCTGTGTCCCTAAGCCAAGTGGAGCACAACCAACAGCCTAGAAAGGAGGCACAGGCTGGCCTGCTGGTCCCCACCTGGCATGTGATGAAGGACATTGACCTGCAGAGCACCCTGTAGCTCAGAGCCGGCACTCCCAAGACCCGAAGGCCTCAGCCTCTGGTGGGTGTCAGAAAATGCCTTCAGAGAGTAGATAAGATGCAGATGCCAAGTGCATTCGGCTAAAGGATAAACAGCCCCAAAGATACAAGGTCCTAATCCGCAGAACCTATAAATGTTATTTTATAGAGAAACAGAGTCTTTGCAGATGTGATCCAGTTAAGGATCTCGACATGGGGAGATTTTCTAAGTGGTCCCTAAATCTAGTCACAAGTGTTCTTATAAGAGAGATGGAGATGGAACATACCCAAAAGAGAAGGTGATGTGAAGACAGATGCAGGATTAGAGTGGTGTAGCCACAAGCCAAGGGATGCTAGCAACCTCCCAAAGCGGGGAGAGGCAAGAAGTGGACTCTCCCCTAGAACCTCAGGGTGAAGAGGAGAGAGGCCCTGACAACACCTTGATTTTGGGACTTCTGGGCCTCCAGAATTGAGAGAAAATAAGTTTTTGCTGTTTTAAGCCACCAAGTTTGAGGTCATAGGAAACAAATATACCTAGCACATGGGCACAGACCCAGAAATGGGTAATGTCACTAGCTCCCCAGGTGGTTTGGAGGCCCCCAAAGATGGACAACTCGCTGGAATATATAGAATGAGGCTCCAGGAGAACTGTGAATTCTCATAGTGTTGCTCCCATCCTATTGAAATTGTGAAAGACAGGAGCATGTTCATTGCTGATAGGAAAGATCCAGAGAGGAGACAGAGGTTGAAGTTATGGGGCTGCAGGGAACTAAGTGATGGAGCCACAGCCCCAGGGAGAGGATGGGAGAGATGTTCTTCTCAGGGATGGGGAGGGAGGATGAAGGCTGGGCTTGTGCTGTCCTTTGCAGGCAGGTGGAGCTTGGTACTGGCATATCACTTTTGCTCACTCTGCCTTACCTGCTTGTACCTGAGCTCTTTGTTTGGGCACTTCAGGCCTCTAAGTCACTTTCCTTGGAATGTGCAACAGGAGAGCCACAGAAGGTTCCATACTCAGTCACATGCACCATCATAGTCAGGCCATCACCAGCAGAAATCACCTCCTCACCAGGGCCCTCTGCCACCTGCCCAGTATCAGGCAATTTATATAATCGCCCATAAATAGGGCTGACTTTTATACTGGAAAAGACTCGTCCTTTTGCTACAAAATGGCTTACTTTTCCCTAAAAGCATTGACCTTACTCATGATGCCTTTGTGTCGTGGCTCCCAAGCCATGTGTCTGTATATACAGGATGGTGGGAAGTTGTCCCCATGTTATCCCTCACCTGGAGCTTCCTCCCTGCCTTGGCTACTTGTCTAGGATGGTGAAGGGGGTAGAATCAATGGTAGAAAGGGGAGGCTGTATCTCTACAGGCAAATTATATCCCACTGTATGGGGATATCAGTCCAGGTTCTGAGTCAGAGCCAATGGGGTGTGTCTGTGTGTTGGAAGACAGAAAGATAGATTGGATGGATGGACAGACAGATTGACACACACATGTGCTATTGGCTTTGTTTCTCGGGGGAGAACCCTGACTAATACATTTTTTGTATACACACAGAGAGATTTAATTTAAGGAATTGGCTTATGTGATTTCAGATGCAGGCAAGTTCACAGTTAGCAGGGTAGGCCAGCAGGCTGGAGACCCAGGGAATTGCCCAGAGGTGTTTGGCTGGTAGAATTCCCTTTTCTTTCGGTCCTTTTGTTCTCTTAATTCTTCCAACTTATTGGGTGAGGCCCACCCACATTATGGAGGGCAACCAACCCACTTTACTCAAAGTCTACTGATTTAAATATCAATCTTATCTAAAAATATACTCTCACAGCAACATCCAAATAAGCTGTGGATGCTGTGACCTAGCCAAGTAGATCTCTAAAATTACCATCACAAGGTGTGTTTTTTAAATGTTTACACTCCCAGGATGATTCAAACACTGTCATGAATTTAAAGTACTCTTCAGACAATGCTTGATTCAGAACAAGCTGCCCAAGACAGAAGGATTTCATGATCATTGGAAGACTAAAGGAGAATCCTGGTGGATGCCGAACCTATCTCTGTGATAAAAGATGAAACCACCAGACACCAGCTTTCCCAGCCTCACCTGCATCTTGCCCATGAACTAGGCCCAGCCAATCTGATGTACCAGCCCAACTCCTTCCATTGTCTCTGGGACCCTCACCCCTCTTAAAGCTCTTCCATGTCTGGCCTCTCTTTCTCCCCCTCAAACACAATAATAGAATTCACCTTGACTGGTTCCTGGTTTGAGTCATGATGCTCCCCAGGGGCCCCCGCTGCTCAGCACCCAGCAATGACATGGTATCCTGGTAGCTCATCAGATATGCAGAATCTCAGGCCCTGCCCCAGACCCTCTGAATCAGAATCTGCATTTTAACAAGATCCCAGGCAATTCAAATGCACATTAATAAGAGGCACTCACACTGAGCACTTCCTTTGGCCTCTCCCACTCTGGGCAGACCCCCTCACCAGGGAGCAATCTGACCACACCCTGCACAGTTGGGCTGTTGCTATAGTAACCAGAGTGGCCACTTTGTCCCTTTGCCATCTTCCTGGCCTTGGTGCCCACAGATACAGTGAGATTACAATGATATTGCTATAGAAACCAGAACTGGATATTGTCTACTATCAATTTAGCTGCTTTTCTTGCATCTCTGGAATTATGAGCTTCCTAAACCACAGTCAGCCATCTAAATTTCTCTCTATCCTGAGAAACACTCTACAAACGGCAAAGATGACAAGTCAAGGCCACACAGTGTTTACAGGAGAGTCTAAGCAACTGAAGAAGGTTTGCCTCTATTTGAAAAGGCAGGAACATCCCTCCCTGTCACCCTGGGTAGCAAGGCCTTTTCCTCCATCTGGCAGAGAAAAAGTTGCGTGATGCTAAAGAGAGTCTTGGTGATGATGATGGTGACAGCTGCCATTTATTGAGCACTTTCTTGATACCAAGCACCAGGCTGCAGACATCGGCCTGTTCAGTTCTTATAATAACCCTCTAGTATTTGTTCCCTATGGCTGCTGGAAAATATGACCACAAACATGGAAGCTTAAAGCAACACAAAATTATTTTCTTACATTTTTGGAGGCCAGAAGTCCAAAGTCAGTCTCACTGGGCTAACGTCAAGGTGAAGGCAGGGCTGGCTCCTTCTGGAGGCTCTGGGGAGAAGAATCCCTCTCCTTGACGTTCCCCAGCTCCTGGAGGTCGCCTGCATGCCCTGGCTCTTGGCCCCTTCCTCTCATTACTCCAGCTTTTTCTTCTGTACATCCTCTACTTCCTCCTTTGGCCACTATGCCTCCCTCTTATAAGGACCCTTGTCATTGCATTTAGGGCCAACGTGGATGATTTGAGGTAATCTTTTCAAGATTCTTAACCACACGTGCAAAGTCCATTTTGCCAGATAAGACAACATTCAATTGCAGGTTTCAGGGATTAGGATGTGGACATCTTTGAGGGGGGCCATTATTTAGCCAAACACACCCTCTGAAGTAGGTCCTGGTATTATCCCTGTTTTCCTAATGAAAGAACGGAGGCATGACCTTGTTCAAGGTCACACAGCTAGAAGGTGGAGCTGGAATCCGTTCCTCGTTAGCCTCTCTCTAAGGCCGGTGCTCATAACCACTGAGCTGTACAGCCTCCAAATGGCTTTGACCTCATCCTGTATTGTCACTAGTTTGAAGGAAATGAACCAAACCCCACCAGCTCCCTTAAGAGTCTGAGCTTCCATTCGAAGACCCTCTCCTAAAGACTGAAACCTCATTAGGATTTCTTGGTGTAAGGACCCTTGGTTCAAGTGTCCTGTAGAAAGTCAAACCACAGGTGTGTTGGTTTCTTGGGGCTGCCTCAGATTAGGTGGCTCAAACCACAGAAATTTATTTTCTCCCACTGTTTGTGCTGGATACTGGAAGTCCTGGATCAAGCTGTGGGCAGGGTTGGAGTCCTCTGAGGCCTCTCCTCTTGCCTTGCAGATGGCCACCCTCTTGCTGCCTCTTCACATGATGGTCCCTTTGTGCACACCGACCTCTGTGTGTCCTCCTCGTCTCTCCTTTTGAGGCCCCATTAGGTCGGGGCCAATCCTAATGGCCTCCCTTTGACTTAATTACCTCTTCAAAGGCTCTCTCTGCAATTGCAAGCACAGTCTGAGAACTGGGGGTTAGACCTTAAACTCATGAATTGGGGCAACACAATTTGAGCTATAATGACAGGCACCATCTCTGACCCCAGGAACAAGGCAGTGTCGCATCTGAGATGAAGTCCAGAGCCTGCAGCTGCCCTTGCTCCCCACTCCACATTCTTTACCACGTCTCCAACTCACCCTCAGTGCCCTGCTTCAGGGCTGGATCATTTCCTGAGGTTGCTGTGGCAAATTACCATAAACAAGGTGGCTTAAAACAAGGCACATTTATTCTCTTCCAGTTCCGGAGGTCAGAAGTCCAGAATCAGTTTCATTGGGCAGAAATCAAGGTGCGAGCAGGGCTTTCCTCTCCTGGAGGCTCTGAATGGGTTTCCTGTCCTTGTCCAGCTTGTGGAGCTGGACGTCTCAGCTGGTGGCCCCTCCCCCATCTCTGAAGCCAGAAGCAGCACATCTGGCTTTGGTGTCACATTTTTCTGTGTCCCTCTTACAAGAACCCATTTAGGGCCCACCTGGATAATCTTCCCTTGGTCGCAGAGTCTTTTTTGCCATCAACATTCATAGGCTCCAGGGAAAACACCCTGTTTTCTCTGGGGGCTATTAATTAGCCAACAGCAAGGGTCCTGTCTCCACTCCAGCTCTGGAGAGCTAGATAGGAGTTGATGCAGGTGAAAGCCCTTGGTGAGTTGTCAAGGTCTTCTCTACCATGGGGCCTTTGCACAGTCTGTTACTGCTGCCTGGAATGTCCTTCCCTCTACATAGACATTTACAAATGGCCCAGTCCTTCACATGGTTGAGGTTTCATCACTTCCTCACACAGCTGTTTACGCTCGGTCCCAGTACCCTGGCACTGATCACCACTTGTCATTGCTTTATTACTTGTTGCTTTGTGTCTTACCTGTCTCCCTCTTAGACTATTGGCTCTGTGAGAATGGGGACCTGGTAAGTCCTGTTCTCTACCTTGTCCCTGGCCCCTGGAATCTGGGTGCTCTCTAAATGATCATTAGAGGAGTAAGTGGCATTAATAGGTGACATTTCATCAGTTATGATGACCATGACCAGGTCTTAGGTTTTATCTTTTAAGATGTATGTACTTCTGGATATGCCTATGGCTCAGTATGCCCCCAATCCAACCATGACCTCTTTGTGGTCCTACCTTCTAATCTCCCCAATGCTTTGTGTCCTCATCTCTAGGACCTTCAAAGTCTTCTCCTCCTCTTCCCAGGACCATAGCTGGACCCTTCCTAAGACCCTAGGCAGCTGGATTTTCCAGTAAAATCAGGCTGGGTGTGGTGGTTCACACCTGTAATCTTAATATTCTGAGAGGCAGAGGCAGGTGGATTGCTTGAGCCCAGGAGTTTGAGACCAGCCTGAGCAAGAGTGAGACCCTATCTCTACTGAAAATCAAAAATTGAGGCAAAAAGATCACTTGAGCCCAAGAGTTTGAGGTTGCTGTGAGCTATGATGCTATGGCACTCTACCAAGGGTGATAAAGTAAGACCCTGTCTCAAGAAAGCAAAAACAAACAAAAAAAAAGAATTAGAAAACCAAGCAGACCAGTGTCAGTAAACTCTTTTCTACCATCTGATTTTGCCGATAAAGTTTTATTGGAACAGACATCCAGGTTCATTCACTGTGTATCGTCTCTGGCTGGTTTTTACTACAACAGTAGAGTTAAGTAGTAGAACACATGGCCCACGAAGCCTACCACACTTACTAGCTGGCCCTTTACAAAAAGATTTGCTGACCATCTGATCCAAACCCACCCTGCTTTACAGATGAAGACTTTAATGGCCAAAACATTTATAGACCAGAATCCCACAGCTACTTTCTGGCACATCCAGAACTGGAATTCAGTCCAGTAAACTCCCAAAGCAGGCTTATCCTCATACCCTAAATCCCTTTTAGTACCCAAACTCCCAACCAAATGCTTTTTTTTTTTTTTAAGAGAGACAGGGTCTCATTCTTTCACCCAGACTGCCGTGCAGCCTCAAACTTCTAGGCTCGATCCTCCTGCCTCAGCCTCCTGATTAGCTGTGACTATAGGTGTGAGCTATCACACATGGCAAAACCTTTGATCCTGGGTGGTCACCCTCATCACCAGCTCTCTTGTCACCATTTAGGAGAAAGGCCACACCTGTTAATGCACTCCATCTTCTACCTCAATCAGGCCTCAACTGCCTTCCTGAGCTGACTTGCTGGCTCAACCCTGCAAGAAGCCCATCCAGGCTTTCTCTTCCCTTCAGAGCTTTTGGGCCCACCCCACATATCTCCCCTCACGCTGGTGACGAGTCCCGTGACTACAGTCCTGCTTGCACTGACATCTCCCTCTTCTATTCTCAAGTCAGGGGTTAACAAACCTGGCTTGCTCCAGAATTCCCAGGAGAGATTATTTAGAATGCAGACGCCCGTGCCCTGTCCCAAGACCTGTGAACCAAAATCACAGCCTTTGACCTTTTAACAAGACTCTTACCTGATTCTGGTGTTCAACAAAGCCTAAGAACCATTTCACTAAACCATGAGCCCCTCAAGCTTCTTCTAGCCTTTTTTTTTTTTTTAATTTTATTGAATGGTAACTATGTACATTAATGCCCTTCTGGGTCTTCTAGCCTTTAATCACCATAAACAACTTCAGCATAAACTAGGCCGCCAGGGGAACATTGTTTTCTCAAAAAATATAGGAGGAGGATGCAATATTTTTCTCCTCAGCATCTTCTACCCTCTCCTTGGCACAAGGCCCTAGAATCCTTTCCCAGCTCCGCTCCAAAGAAAATATCACAAATCATGCTCTTTTTCCCCCTCTGAGTAGACAAGATAAGAAGATTTTTAAATGAGTTGCTGGCAAAGAATTCATGAGCTTATAAACTATTAAGGTCAGAGTGATGAAAAGAAGGCAATGTTGAAAAGAGAGAATAGGTACATAGAAAATTCCAGAAGAGGCTGGAATCCTGGGGTTCAAGGTTTCTCATTCTGGGGCTTGCTAGCTGCCTTGGTAAAGGTATTGTTTGGAAGGCAGCAGAGTCCCTTTCTGCTCCTCCTCAGTATTCACCAGGCACTGGCTGGATGCCCTGGGCCTTGCTTGGCATCTAACATTAAAGGCAGCAGCCGAAGGGCAGTTCTATGTTGGAGACGCAGCCCCCTGGGGACTAGGGTTGTGGGCTATGCTGTGGGGCCACTGAGCAAAGAAATGAAGTGGGGGCCGGGGAGGGGAACCTCTGAAACCAACCCAGAGGAGAGTTCTCCAAGCCTTTGGTCCTGGGTTTCCAACAGTGATGGAGACACAGTGACAAAAATAAGTCCTGCTCACCTGAGCCAAGTAGAATCCAATTCAATTTCAAGTCAGGGTGTGTTTATTGAGTGCCTGATTCAGTTTAGGTGATGGAGGGAATGAGAGAACGAGGGAGACAGGCTAAGCAGCAGGCAGATTCAGGCAGAAATTCCCTGGGAGTCTGCCTCCCCCCGGGAAGTCCACGGGTCCAGAAATTCAATTTTATCTGTTTCACCCAGTAAGAAATTGGTAAATCTTAGCCCGTGTCATGTACAAATATTTATTAAGTGCCCGAGTCTGCCAGGCACTGTCCTGGGGCTATGGCCAGAGCCATAAACAAAGCATTGAGTTCTGTACCCTGTGGACCTTACATCCTAACAGGGCACCTGCAGGGCCAGTGGGTGAGGCCCACAGTGGAAGGGGTCCATGTGGCGTGGTCTTGAACTGTGGCTTGAAGATTAAGTGGGGTGTGGAGGTCTCAGAGATGGGAGGCTGAGCTACATGAGCAGGACTGAATGAGGTGTGCCACCCAGGATCGATGACCACATCAGCTTCTCTGGGGCAACAGGTGCATGGCTCAGTAACAAGCTGCATGCTGGGAAGCTGGACCAGAGCGTGTCAGTATCTCCTGGGGTCACAGCACTTAGGCTTTGCAGTCGGATAACTTGGATCTGACTGTCCGCTTTCATGCTTGCTAACCTTGTGATCCAAAGCATGAGAGTTAAGCTGGGTAAACCTCATTCTCTGATCTATAAAATGGGTATCATCCTGACTAGCTAGGTTAGGCCAAAGCCTTCAGATGACATCATGAATGAAAGTAACAGAAACGAATGTAAAAGGCTGAGCTGTTGAATATTATTAACATCAGATAAATAGGTCTGACTCTGGGCTTATTCTAGGAGAACTGACCCCTGCCACTGAAAACTTTGTGGGAAGCTCATGACATCTGCATTCCCCAGAGGGGCAGCCAGCTTGTAACCCCACCTACTTGTACCCCTCTTTTCCATACCATAGCAGTTGTGCTGGACTGAACGGCAGCTGCAGGGCTGGGGTGGGCAACAGAGGTGCCCAGCACACATTTGCACAATGCCGCCTCCTTCAGTTTTGAGCCCAGGGAACCTTACTTGCTTCGTTCACACCTGCTGAATGGTAGGAAACCTTTTGGCTCTACATAGTGCATTTCTCAAAGTGTGGTCCTTGGTCCACCTAACACATAATCCTAGGGGCTGCTTATTAAAATTAAGTCTGGGACTTGACGCAGTCAGCATGTTTGGAGATAAGGCCAGGGAATCTGCATTCAACCTCTTCACACCCTCTGTCAGATAAGTCCCGACCTTCTCCTGATTAGAGTAGCAGATCTTTGAGCATGGTCCCCAGACCAGCTGCATCAGTATCAGTAACTGGTTATAAATACAGTACCTCCCCCGATCTGCAGAATCAGGAACTCTGGGGGTGGGGCCCAGTAATCTGTATTTTAAGCCTTCTGGATAATTCATTAAACTCAAGTGGGGAGGTTGGCAAACTACTAATGTCCAGCCCCACCCTATGCCAATTAAATCAGAATTTTTCAAAAACTCCCCCAGCAATCCTAATGTAAGGACAGAGTTTCTATCACTGAATAGCAAGATGGCAGGATGTATTACACTTAGAAAGTTGTCATGCAGTTGTGGGCATTGTCTTGGTTAATGCTTGTAGTAACATAGGGTGATTTCATTAGCAGGTGAGGAAACTGAGCTCTCAGAGTTTCAGGGGTGTGACGGAGGTCCCCAGAGCACAGCGTTGCTGGCTGCCACTGCTGGGCCCCTGCCCAGCCTGGCTCTCTGGGAAAGCTGACTGTCAACTTGGCCGTCTTTATGCTTTTTCCAGAAGGATGGCAGGAACCAGGCTGGGTGTGCGAAGGGGGCGTTAAAGGACACCTGGGTTTGAGCCCCAAACCAAGGAGCCCCAGGAAGTAATAATACCAGAATTTACTGGTTTTCCACCGCTCCAGCCCCTGTGCTTGGCGCTTTAAGTGAGTCATCTCTGTGTGTTCACATGATCGCTGCGAGGAATATTCGCAGGATATTTACCAAAAATCTTTTCATAGTCACACTATCGTGGGGTCACAGATGAGGAAACTGAGGCCCAAAGATTCAAGAGAGCCTGTCCCGGGGTCACCGGTGAGGTCGGGATGTCTCCAGAGGCTCCCCCACGACTTCTGCGGGATTCCGAGGCATGGTCTCCAGGGAAAGTGGGGTGGGTGGATGGGTGGGGGTGGAGGGTCCACAAGCAGAGGGTGGGGCCGGGCCAGAAGCCCCGGGCGCCACCCTCACGGAACGACTCGCATCCCCCTCCCGCTACAGGCCCTTCCTCGAGCTGCCGCCGCTGATGGAGTGGATCCGGGTGGCCGTGGCGCACGCCGGCCACCGCCGCAGCTTCTCCATGGACAGCGACGACGTCCGCCAGGCGGCCCGGCTGCTGCTGCCCGGCGTGGACTGCGAGCCGCGCCAGCTCAGGTAGGGGCCGGGGACGCGCCGGGGCGGGTGGGGCGGGCTCGGGGCTGCAGCCATCCACCGCTCCAATCAGAGCCCGGCGCCCGGCGCACCACGGTGGCGGCCCCTTGCTTTAAACGGCAGACGTGGGCTTAACCACGAGCAGGTCCCAGGAGTTCCAGAGATGAAAGCAGACGGCAGCCAGGCTCGGAGATTCTTAGATTACAGGATATGGGTGTGTCTGCGCCTGAGCTGTTCTGTGTTCATTGCCTTCCTTTTCATTCGCATTCTCTCCCCCTCTTCCCAACCCTCCCCCTCATCCCAGTAAAATACGTTTCCCGCAGTTTTCTAAGCAAACCTTGAACAATAAGATCTCTGGCTGGGTAAGAGAGCGCCTCTGCTCTATCACAAGCGGGAGAAAGGAGTGGCCCTCCTCGCATGTCTGGACGCCTGTGTCCAGGCCTCCCCTCCATCAAGGAGGGAAGTATTCAGGGGTCGTTCAGAAATGAAACAGCCCATTCACTCAAATGAGTCATAACCTGCCTCTACTTGCACAAAACGTGGAAACCGGCAGGGTGTGTGTATATGAGAAAATGCACTTTCCTGAAACCAACCCCCACCCCAGCTGTTCTCCAGGTGTCATTGTCATCCTTTTCAAATCCCTCCCACCCTCCGGGTAGGAAACTGCCCTCCCTCCACAGTTCATCTGACCCAGTCACAAGCCAGGCTGCAGAGATTGCTGTCTTTCCAGGATCTGACTGGGGTTCTGCCAGGAAATAGAGGGCTTGCTGTGTAAAACAGCCCACTGGAGGCCCAGAGCTGCCCTTTAACCCAAGAACACACAGGGGCTGGTCAGAGTCATGACTGCTGGCATTTGTTGAATGTTTACCATATGCTGGGCACCATTCTAAGTGAGCTCCATGGATTAATATCTAATATTCCCCAACCCTCCGAAGTGGGTACTGTTAGAATGTTTGTATCAAATATAAGGAAACTGGGGCACAGATAGTAACACACCCAAGGTCACGGGGCTAGTAAATGGTAGAGTCTGGGTATGAATTCAGGCAAACTAGAGACCTGGGCCCAGGGCTCTAACCACTGAACTTGCTGCCTTCAGATTGCTGATTAGGCAGTTTCTGGCTGTGCCACCAGGCCTTACATCTTGTCACCTGGAATAACAGTAGATCTCAGGGAAAGAAAGAATAGGAAGTGGCCATTTCCTGAACGCCCACTATGTGCCAGTTATCAGTTGCAACAAGAGATTTGCGTTCATCACTTGTCTCCTTGAATCTCTGCAGCAGCCTGGTGAGGTGAGCCTCATCTTCCCATTTTACAGATTAGGAAGCCATTGGTGGGACTGCTTGTAGGTGGAGATGCCAGGGAAGAGATCCTTGTGGCTCCTACTCCATAGCCCAGCCTCTGCCCACTGGACTCTCCTGCCTCCTGTTTCCTAGGGGGGACTCCCTACCCGCAGGCTCACTAGCACCACTCCTGCTCACTGTCCCCAGCTCCAACCCGGGATGCCTTTGCAGCTCCTGCGCTCCTTGTTGCAGTAAGCCTGGGACTGCTGGGTGGTGGAGAAGGTAAGCTATTTTCTTCATGCTGACTGACAAAGTGTGCCTTGTTTGCCAGACCCCAGGGAAACCCCACAGCTTCGCAGTTCCCATCGCCGGGGTTCCACATCCCATCATGGTTAGTTAACTGGCTGGGCAACCTTGGGCAAGCTAGTTAACCTCCCTGGACCTTGGCTTTCCCAGGAATAACATGAAACTTCTAATAGCAGCCCCCCTCAGAGACTGGTGTGAGCACAAAGTGGGGTTGTGAACATGAAGCATCTACACTAACAATGCCCACAAGAAGGAAATAAAGGCCCACAACGTGGTTATTTTTAGCTAGAATCCCCAAGTCTCTGCTATCCTTGGAATAATAATGGAGCCTCCTACTTAGGTGTTGCTTTATAGCAATGTGAATATTGTTATCCAGAAAAGTAGTGCTGCCCCATTTTACAGAGGAGGAAATCAAGATTCACCAAGATTAGGCAACTGTCCCAACATCAGGTAGACCAGCAGTTCTCAGCCTGTGGGTCACCTCCCACAGGAACTGTATTAAAGGGCCACGGCATTAGGAAGGTTGAGAACCACTGACATAAACAGTGAGGGTTGTAAGCCCTACCTCAAACCCGGATACGCACAGTTATAAGCATGTATATTTTTCTGGTCCCTGTTGCTAAATCTAGATGAGCCCTCCCAAAGAATGCTAATAACCATCCTTTTCAGAAACCCATAGACTGAAGGTAAGCCTTGGGGACCACTGTCTAGCTCTGTGCCCCTCCTCTAGCACAGAAATTTTCCTGCACGGTCTGGTGACCCCATGCGTGTCATTCTGACAGTCACACCAAGGATTTCAATTTCAGCATCTGTCCAGTTTGAAGCCTCTGCCCTGGCATTCAGGATGTGAGTGTGATATGTCCATAGGCCAGACACACAGGGGAGCAGAGGGAGTCAGTTGCACTTGAGTCTCTGGGCTCTTTTAGTCACTTGCCTCTTTATTCTTCAATTCATTTGTCTTCTGAATGATGGTTTGTGTAGAGAAAATATACTAATTGATTGTTCCAGCTAAATGTTCATCAAATTTGGAAGTCATCTTCAAAGAGGAACCTAAAATAGAATATGCAGTTAGCCTTCCTAAATAATAAGTATGAAACTTACAAGTTCCAGTAACTAGGAAAAACTCAGTACGTGAAAGGATAAACGAGTTCTTTTAAAACAAGTACTTATTTCCAGTCTAATCAACATATAGACACATCTGCACATCATTTCCCAATCTCATTTAATGTGATGTGAAGTAGGAATTACTGCTTCCATTTTGTAGGTAACAGGATCAAACAAGTTTGGTTGGTTCAGACATCCAACAAATACACAACAGGGACCTTACACCAACAGTTACATGTAGCTATCTTTGAAATGTGCAAGGCAAGCTTTATCATCCCATTTTACAGATGAGAAGGCTGAGGCTCACTGAGGTTGTGGGACATGTCCAAGGTCACATAGCTGCTGTGAGGCAGAATGGGTCTAGAACTTGGCAAATGAAATGAAAATACGGTCTCCTTATCTCTCTTCTGTCCCAGATTTCACCTTAAAAGTTTCCATGTGGGCACCTAGGTCCAAATCAATCAGAGCAGAGCTTCCCTCTCGAAATAAACAGCCCTAGAAAGGTGAGGGCAGTCTGGCATTCTAACAAATGCAGGAGCCTGGAACATGGTGTCAGGGCCGGAGTGTCAGTGACTATTAGCACATATAATTACCTGCCAGCTGGCTGAGGTTTCCTGGTGGGAGGCAGCCTGGATACCAGCTGGGACAGAATTACCAGAGTCAAGGATTCCTAGGTCTGATGCTAGTACTACCATCGATTTTCAGAGTGACCTTGATCCAGAGCTGCCAGAGATTTTTGCTTCTGTCGTTATGCAGCTCCAGGAGAGTCTCACCATGGTGATCAGGTTTATTGAAAAAGGGATACCAATTCCATGAAGCTGCATTTCTCAGCTGACAGTGGTGACCCATTTATTCTTCCTTAATTAAAGTATCAGATAATTTAAACCTGGTGAATTCTGCCTTTTTTTTTTTCTTTTTCTTTTTCTAGTCCTTTGGGAAGTGGGCCAGGGCAGTGGAAGGAAAGGGAAGAGGAGTTAAATACATCTTGGCAGGATTCACGTGTTTTCCTAATTTTTGGTTTTGAAACACTTCAAAAGAGTAAATACTGTAGTTTCTTCGTGTTTGTAAGAGATAGTTTTTCTGCTCTGGAGTGAAGGCTGCATTAAATAAAAGTCATCTGGGGTGTTCTCACGTCCTCCTATAGCTGATAAATGGCACCTATCAACAGGATTTGGGGACTGATGGAATCTTGTGCTCTTCCCAGACAATGGTTAATCTTTTGCAAGTGTTTCTTAAATGCAAACCAGATTTTGTGCCATCCCAGGATGGAAAATTTCAGAGGTGATAAGATGCAAGGAGTTTTAGAATGGGACGGGGAGGGGGGGGCGGCGGGGGTGGAACCTGGGTCACTATGTTTTTCCCTTCGTTCTTTTGTTACATTTATAGGGCACCTACTGGGTGCCATCTCCACACAGAGGCTCTCATTTGGGTCTGCTGCTCTCCAGCAGGTCACCTTGGGCAAGTCCCCTCCCTCATCTCGCAGGGCTCTGTTTATATCTGTAGCAACAGCTGCCTCATGAACTTGGGAACCACAGTGGGGTCAGGGATGTCTTTAACAAATTAAACCACTCTCTGACCTGCTAACTTTCAGCCCTTCTCACATCCCCTGGGCACCTTTTGAGGCCAACAGGTTTTGTTATTCATCCTCTGTGGGGCAAACTGGATTCTAAGGTGAAGGTCAAGGTACAGAAGCACTTTTCTTGAAATGCAGCCCTATAACAAGAGCTGAAAGTTCAGGTTCACTTACTAAACATGTACAGGTTACTCATGGCCTGCTGGGCCCACACAGGACAACATCTATAGCCCTTTGGAAAGAGGACATCCAGATAAGGGAAATTGCAGCCCTTGGTGTCAGAAGGTACTACCTGTTCCTTCCACAGACCTATGTGGTACCAGATCTGACTGTGGACTCAGGAGTCCCCGGGACTTACAGGCCACTGTGGAGACGCAGACCACGAATAGTAGTGAATATACCAGCAAGGGGATTTCAGAGATGATGAGTGTCACAAAGGAAATAAAACTGGGGGAGGGGGTAGAGAGGAATTGAGGAGGGAGGGACGCCTTGATCAGGTGTTCAGAGAGCACCGCAGGACCTTGCATGGAAAGGGACAGTGTCCTGCTCCAACTTTAAAGGAAAGCCTGGCATCATATGGGGCAAAGGGCTTCTAGAGAAAACTGGCTGGGTGGACTGGAGAGCAGATCCACAGCCGTGTGGATCCACCACCATTTCCCTCAGTCACGTCCGACCAACCCCAGAATTCAGATGCTGGGCCTCCCCGTTCTCTTCCTCACAAGGTCACCTGCAGAGGCTGAGCACCTGGGCTCCACATGGGGCTCTATGGGGCCCTGGAAAGCGCCCCAGCCTCTCACAGAGTCAGGAACTGCTTTCCTCTCTCCTGTCCCCTTGAGGTGTCCTTGTCCTTCTCCAGCCCTGGACAAATCCTGCAGCTCCCCATGGACTCTCCAGCTGGGCTGCCTGCCCCTTCATCACCCCCAGCAGACATTAAACTCCACACTGCAGCCCTGTGATGACCCATTTGGAGCTGCTGTTCCCCCACGCTGATGTCAATGCATTAGCGTCTCCTGGAAAACAAGGAAACTATGCTCTCCTGATCCCCGGGGAGTCGCTCTGGGGCTCCACCGTCCTCACCTAACAGAGTCAGGGACAGGCCACAGGCCTGCGTACAGGCCCGGCTAGCAGCAGCCAGTCTCACACTCAGCTGACACATACACAGCCCCTACCCAGGGAGCCAGCCTGCTCTGTGGTTGGCTGGGTGGGAGGTGGCAGAGAGGTACAGGGAATCATAGAATATAGCAACTACTCTCGTAGAGGTCAGCAGAGACCAAGGTCTGAGGGAGCTAGGAATGATCTCCCTGCAGAGGCTCCGTTTGATCTGAATCCTAAAGAATAAACTGATCTGGTGGAGAAGGAGAAGACAGGGAAGAGGGGGAAAGGTATTAGAGAAATACATCCACATGGAGGGAGCCACATATACAAAGGCCTCAAGGTGGGAACCTGTATAGGAGAAAACACAAGGAATTCAGAGAGAGAGAGAGTAAAGGGCCAACAGACGTGAAGCACCTGCTATGGGCTAGCACAGCACCCACCAGGCACAGGACAGAGGAGCCGTCACAGATTTTAAAGCAAAGAAATGATGTCAGATCTATATTCCAAAAAGGAGGGCTGTTTGATGTGGACAAGGGTTGAGGTGGACTTGGGCAGGGCAGCTTGGAATCAAGTGATCCAGGTGAGACGCTGACAGCAGAGGGAAGGCAGTAGCGGTGAGGACGAGGACAGGGAGACAGGGAAGGATGCGAGAGAAAGAGAGGGCAGAAGCAGCAGGACTTAGTGATGAATGTCAAGGTGAAGAGTGTGAAGTGTTCAGAATGGCCCCGGGTGGGCCAGGAGTGGGTGTTGACTGGGTGCCAAGTTTCCAGTGGGGATGAATGGGGGATGTTTTCACAATAGTGTGAATATACTTAAGCCATAGAGCTGTACACTAAAAGATGGTTACAATGATAAATTTCATATGATATATCTTATAATACAAAGAATGGCCCTGTTCTTAAATGCACAGAATGCATACAGAACAGTGTATATGGTGTCGGTGTCAGCCTTGTGTGAAACACCCATGTTCACCATACGTGCTTAGGCTGTCTCTGGAAGGACAGATCAGGAACCAATAACCAGAGTTGTCGCCAACAAGGGGAATTAGAAACCAGGCATATCAGTTTCCTAGGGCTCCGGTAACTAATTATCACAGTCTGGGTGGCTGAAAACAATAGACATTTATTGTCGTATAGTTCTGGAGGCTGAAAGTCCCAAATCAAGAGGTCCCCAGGGCCATGCTCTCTCTGAAGCCTTCAGCCAAGCATTCTTCCCTATCTTTTCCAGTTCCTGGCTGCCACCCACATTCCTTGGCTTGTGGCAGCATCACTCCAGTCTCTGCTCCATCTTCACGGAGCTGTCTTCCCTCTGTGTCTGCATCTAGATTTCCATGTTCTTATAAGGACAGCAGTCAGGTTAGGGCCCACCTTAACAATCCCGTCTTAACTTGATTGCCTCTGCAAGATCTTATTTCCCTAATGTGGAAGGGCAGAGGTGGGAGGGAAATAATCAGCTGTTGGGTTTTGCAGCATCCATATACATTGCCCAGTCTTCTCACCAAATTATTATGATAAAAGTTGGTTTTGAAGTTTCGAGCTTGGCAGAGCATGTAGCTAGGGATGGTTTTAACAAATACAGCACAAGGATAATGCAGAAGTAATAATGGGTTTGGTTTTGAAAATGTTGGTTGTCTATCCAAATGAGAGGGTCCTTAGCAGGCTTCTCCACTACAGCATGGCTCCCATCAAGGAATTAAGTCCCTGCCCTCACTTCTACTTAGAGAGAATGCAGGCAGAACATGGTGGCTAGGAACATAGAACTTGTGGCTTGCCTACCTGGCTGGACCACTTACTCTCCATGAGACATTAGGCCCATTACTTACCTCTCTGGGCCTCAGTTTCTTATCTGTAAAGTGGGAATAATCATATGCCCACCTCATAAGGTTGTGGGGAAGATTAAATGAAATAATATATTTAGCACAATACATGTGTTATAGTAAATACACATTACATGTTAGGTATTATCCTTATTTTCCCCCCTATGGACCATGAAGGAGAGCTGTTCCTGGCTGCCAAAAACAACCAGGAAAGAAGGGAAATAAGTACGTTGACAAGATTTGATGGTGCACCGTTATGATATAAGTGGTAGTTCGGCTGAGGTCCAGCATGTCTCAGACCTTCTACTCCTACTAGAAGAAAATCAGCTGGGCCAAGTGGCTTAGGAGCCACTGTCCCCACCCACCCCAATGACTCCATACTTCCTCTGGGCAACTCAGGCTTCATACTTTCTCTGACATATGAGGTTTGGGAGGCCATCATTGGCTAGAGCTCCAAACCACATCCAAAGTAGCTGAACATCTACCATGGCTGTGTTTGAACCACAGATGAGGTCACTAGTAGGAAGAGATAGCTGAGGGGAGACATGTGTGGACAGCAAGGGTGGCCCCTCTAGGCCTTGTCCAAATGAGCAGAGGCTGGGGAGATGCCAGGGAGCACGGACCATTCCAGAAGAAAGGTCACAGCATGGACGTTTATCTCAGACTGTTGATGTTGACTTTTCTCTCTAAGGCTGGAGCATAAATCAGTTGCCTTGACTATGGACCTTGACAACATAGTTGGGGCCTGATAAATATTTGTTGAATGAATAAATGAGTGGTGTGAAGGACTGTTACAAACTGTGTTGGTGGTTTGTCTGTCAATGGACAGACTAAGACTTTTCCTGGACTAAGATGCAAACAAACTTCAACGTGAACACATTGGGGCAGGTGAGAATTCAGGTATAGAACTCAGAGGCGAGGTCTTAACTAGAGAAGCCTTGGGGTGGACTCCGGAAGACAGGTGCTGTTGAAGTCATGAGTGTAGATTGTGTTGGAAAGTGACTGGTAGACACAAGGGGGAGTGGTCCACGGTCAGAGAAAGGGAGGTAGCAGGCACCAAGGGAACGAGGCTGGAGAGAGGTCAGCGGAATGTAAGGTGGCAGAGCCGGCAGAGAAGGGCGGCCACTGGGCCTGGCAGTGGGGAAGTCATTAGTGCCCTTTGCAGCAGCCGTCTCAACAGCCTGGCGTGGGTGGAAACCAGGCTGCAGGCGGCAGACAGTTTGCCAACACTTGGAATTTGTTCTGCACTTCCAAAGTGTTAAAAGCAAAACAGAAACACATTTGGTACTTAACAGCAAAACAGAGAACTACACCTTCAATGGCACTGAGGGCTCGCTTCCAAATTAGGGCTTCAGATCCAGGCTGGCAGTTCGAGGGTGTGGAGTTTGCCATATGGGATTTGGTTTCCTGGGAAACTGGGATTGATTGATTATTGATTGATCTGTTTTTGGCCCACTCTAGAGTCTGTTAAATTGTAGCCAACGTACTTATTTACTCATTCCAGGAAACCTTCCAGCCTCTAGTTTAACATATTAGTTACATGGGAACCTTATCTTTCCTTAGCAATGAGTCGGGCCACCAGTACTTACTACAAAGCCGTGTACTGGGTTAAAAATTACTTAGTGTAATATAAAGTAGGACAAAAGTGTGTTTTGGTAACAGTGAGGGAACCGGCCCCATCCTTCAGGAAGCTCACAGTCAGCACTTTGTCTGCAGCCTATGTGTCATCTGTCCAAACAGACTGTCCTTTCATCAGTTCAATAACGCTACGGAAGGTTAGGAAGGGCTGGGCACCATATCTCGGGGGTTAGGGCGCCAGTCCTGCACACCAGGGGCAGGGGCTTCCAGTCTCGCTGGGGCCTGCTTAACAAAAAAAGGAAAGGTTGGGACCACCAGAATGAATGTCCTCCAGAGTCCTTTCCAGGTCTGCAAGTGATTCAGTTTTGTGATCAGATGTTAGATGTGCAAAATGGCAGTGACGTGTTGACCTGTGGGGGAAACCGAGGCACAGAGCAGGTGAAGGACATAAGAAGAGCTTCAGCTCGTGTCTCTGCAAGATGATAGTAGGACAGTGGAGGGCCAGCGTGGACCAGACATAGTTCTGGGTACCTCTCACACTACTCCATTCACTTCTACCCACACCGTTCCAGGGACTTCTTTTTCTTCTTCATACCTGAGGAAACCCGAGCTCTGGGAGGTTAGGAAACCTGCCCACGGTTATATGAAGAAATTTGACCCATCTGGGATTAGAACCAGGTCTGTCTGACTCCAAAGCCCCGAGCAAAGACAGGATTTGAAAGTGACTTTTGCACCAGGCCCTGGGGGCCATCTTGAGAGGCTCAGCCTCCAACCTCAGTCCCTCTGAGGAACTCAGATGCGCTGCAGCCTCTGGCACTCAGCACCCACCTGGCCTCGACAGCATCGCCCACGGCCAGAACTCCCTGGGCGACGTAACACAGCAGGATTCCACCGAGCGGCCAAGAAATACGTGAAAAGGGCTCCACCCAACCAGTAATCCTACAAATGCACTTCAAAACCACACCCACTTATATGCATTTCATACTGGTCAGACTGGGGGGGAAAAAAGGAAAGCCTGACAATCCCAGATTTAAGCAAAGATGTTAGAATAGTGAGAACTCGTAAACAGCACTGGAGGCAGCCTCGGAATCTACTTCAAAGTAAAGTCGAGAAAATGTAAGTCGACGCTAGGTCTATACCCCAGGGCGAGACTCCCCTCTGGAAATAAGGAGACATGTACCCAGATTCATAGATGCAGTATTGGCAATAGCAAAAGAAAGAAAAAAACAAGCCGTCTATGGGAGAATAGATAAATAATGGCATGTTCAGTCAATGGAAAACCAAGCAGTGATGACAACAAAGGGACCACGTTGACCTGTCATTACAGGGCGAACTCCCAAATAGTGTTCAAAAAAATTGAGTTGAAAAAGGACTCAGGGCGTATGCTAACATTTGTGTAAATGCAGAACAGCTAGAGAGCGCAAGGAATTTACATACGTAGTAAAAAGCATAAAGCGTGCATCAGGATGGTAAATGTCAAATTCGGGAGAGGCGGTTCTCGGGAAGGTAGAAGAGATAATGGAATCAGGCCAAGGTTGCAGGGGCTTTTGTGCCTTTAAGATTTTATTTATTTATTTATTTTCAGCTGTGTTAGTCTGTCAGCATGCAGGGGGGCCAGTATATGACTCGATATTTTATGTGTGCTGAAAGTAATTTATTAACAATGAACGTTATCTATGTTGCCAGTAGTTGCAATAGTACACGCAGAAAACCGGGGTCTGGGATATTAATAAGCATCATAAAAAGAGTGTTAAATGGGTCAATAAATTTAGGAAACACGAGCCTAAATAAAATGAAATAGGCTTTTAAAAAAAAATGTCTCCCTGTTTTTAACATCCTATGCGGCTCGTAAATCTCAAAGAGAAGGTATTCCTGTTTAAATGTTTTACCCCAGAGCAGGGGTCAGCAAACTTCAGCTGTTCGCTGAGTATTTTTGTAAATAAAGTTATACAGGAAAAACAGCCATTCCCACGTGTTCTGGATTCTACCGCTGCTTTGCCACTGCGGTTACAGCAGAGACCACGGGGCCATGAAGCTTAAGATATTTACTCTCTGCCTTTCACAGAAAAAAAAGGTGTGGGTACATCATAGAGCATCCGAAGGGACTGGTGTTCCTGGGAGTACATTTGGAGATCGAAACACTAGAACTTGGCCCTCACACCTCATTGGTCTATTTATTGGTGAAAACTATTAGAAAGAAACCCATCAGTTCTTTCTACAATTCCTTAGAGGATGGTGTATGTGTGTTCATCTTGAATCTCTAGCACCAAGCTTTAATAGCTAGCGTATTCTTAGCAATTTCCCTGTGCTTCATTGAATTGATTTAAACTTAAAAACCATTTGTGGAATGGCTTAATTAGGAGATAGACTCATTAGCTGTAAAGAACATGAAAAATACCTGTGGCTTGGATAGGATAGGATTTAAAATTCTCTCTCATGTAATAATCCAGGTATAAGCAATCCTGGGCTGTTGTGGCAACTCCTATCCTTTGGGTGATGTCTTCCTCTGCAGGGCCCCACCCAACAGGACTACATCTATCTAGTCAGAAGAGGGAAAGCAAAAGGTCAAGGCATGCCCCAGAAATCCATACAACTTCCCTTCACATCCTATTGGCCAGTACGTGGTCATATGACCTACATAGCTGCAAGAGACTCTGGAAAATATAATCTTTACCAGAGCAGCCATGTGTTCAGCTAAAAATTCAAGTCCTGCAACAATACCAAAAGAAGACAAGGGACTCTAAAGGACAATAACCAATCTGTGCCAAAAGGGATGCAGTCAGTTCTGGCATCCTTTATCAGAAGTGACTGTTCTCTAGAGGCTGACCTTATTTTTGACTATTTAACATAAGCCATGGTGCTAAAGCAAGAAATCTATAATGCTGCTTCATCATTTTCTTCTCCAAAGAAACATGACAACACATTCAGAGACGAGCACACTGGTTTCATTCTCCTGAGTATTTGCAGCCCTTGCTTTTGAGATAAATCTTTTTCAACATATTCCAACAGGGCCAGGATATTTCTATTTTTTGGAGGGGAGGCAATGACACTGGGTCTTGCCACTAACTAGGCATCTACTTCTAAGGAGGAGAAGGGTTCTAGCCCTCTTGGTATCTCTCCTGAGGCAGAGAGAACTAGGGAGGAGGAAGACATGGAATCACACCTTCCCTTACCCACAGCAGGTTTAATAAGCTGGTTCTTTTCTGTGCTTCAGTAGCAACATTAAACAGCAAGTGAGCACAATTTTCAGACAAAGATTTCTCCCAGGAACTTCTGCAAACATTTACATGTTCCATTTGCTGGGATAATATAATTTTTTTCTTTCTTAGAAAAGTGCACAGAGATATTGGGGTGACTTGCCTCAGTGCAAAACACTCTCTGTTAATCTTTTTCCTGCCCAAAAGAAAAAGAAAAAATCATCAGCTGGGAGACTTGAGGCCTCTGTGGAAAGGAACGTGACTGAGGCTTTCTCGGGAAAGTGAGTAGAGGAGGGGTCCAGGGCTGGTATCCACATCAGGCCCGTAGCCCTGTGATTTGCCATGTCACGAGTCATTTCTGAAAGCGCCATTTTATTGTCACACTTTCAAAATCCTGTAATGGGAACTACTTGATATATAAGAGATGATGCAAAAAAAAAAGCAATTTTTTTATTACCTTGCACCAGAGTTTCTCAGTCTCAGCACTACGACATTGGGGCTGGAAAATGCTTCGTCTCTGGGGCTGGAGAGTGGGGGCTGTCCTGTGTGTGGCACCCTTGCCTCTACCTACTAGATGGTGGTAGCACCTCCCTAGTGTGACAGCCAAAAATCCCTCCAGAGATTGCCAAATGTCCCCCAGGGGACATACTCTTCGCTGGTTGAGAATCACCGATCTGCACAAATCCTACATTTTTTTTTCATAGAGGGACTTGCAGAATGACTTTAGAGAAAAGACCTGGATTCTCTCCCTAACCGTGACTCTGACTCACGCAGATTAGTCAACCCTTGCCAGGCTTCCGGTTTCCTGATCTTACGAAGGTGAGGACTTAAGCTGAGCGACCTCTTTCCGCACTGGCATTCCAAATCTTGCAAGTCAGAAGCTGTTACGTGGCACCTCTTACTAGAATATGATATCAAGGAAAGCAAAATGTGAGGGGAGGGGGAGGCAGATTGAAAGTGAGGGGCAAACCATGCAGCAGGCAAGAAAATAGTAGGGGAATGTGTGTGTGGAGCGGGAAACAGGCCTGGTTGGCTGGAATGGAGGGAGGAAGAGATACAATAGAACCTCTGTAAGTTGACCACCCAAGGGACTGTAACAAACTGGTCAACACACAAAGGTGATCAATATAAGGAATTAGGCTTGCTGTATTGACACGTGCATGTGGTGCATGTCTGTGAAAAGTAGGTGAACTTTAGGAGGTGGTCAATACAGGGAGGTGGTCAGCTATGGAGGTTCTACTGTAGTTGAGAGGTAGGGAGCTCTCTGGAGAAGCCAATTGCAAGAGAACCTTAAACTTGAAGCCTGTGGTTGGGAATTGATAGTGCTTAGCATCTCGTAGTTATTATTAGCCACCCAGACAGCAGCATTTGAAGAGAATCTAAGAGAATGTGGAAGGCCTTTGACAACACCAAGGGGCAGCAGAGTGGGGTGGGAAGGATGGGGCTCCCCCAATAGCCTGTCTGGTTTCACATCTCAGTTCTCCCTGTGTGATCTTGGGCAAGTTTCTTAGCCAATCCAAACCATAGTGTTCTCTTCTAAAAATGAATATAAATTTTATAGGGTTAAAGAAAGTATTGGATAAGATCATCTGTGCCAATAAGCATATATGTGTGTGTATTTATATGTTGACACATGTGGTATAAGGAAGAAGTAGAAAATGGGTGCCAGCAACAGTTAGCAATCATGGCCACACATTTCTGCTGCCTCTACAAGGGCACAGGCTCGGAGGCAGACACCCACCCGAGCCTCAGTTTCCTTGCCAGTAGAATGGGAATCATCATCATCCCGGTCTCCTTCCTAGAGGAAAGTGAGCGCTTAGCCCAGTACCTGGCACTTAGTAAGCATACAATGAAGGGTGACTTTTGTTGATCATGGTTATGAGGCCATTAGGGCCTTTGGGGGTATAGATTCTGGAGTCACGGAATCCCTTTGCTATGCAGAAGTCCAGTGTTTGACACGTTACTAAGACCTGGGCTGTACAGAGTGACGAGCGGGACGGACTGTAGCCAGACCGCCAGGTTCAAACCCTGACTCCTACTCAGCTCTGTGACATGGGCAAGTTAATAAACCTCACTGTGCCCTGGTTTCCCTATCTGTCAATTAGATTAAAAATATGAATGCCTCTCTCACCGGGTTATCATGGGAATTAAACAAGTTAACGTCTGTACAAAGCTTATATCTGGTACATAGGAAGTGCTATGGAGATTGATTTGTTAAATACAAGAAAGCACATAAAATTTTATATATTATTAGGAAATGAAATGAAATGAAATCAAGTAACCTGGGCGGGGTTACCCAGTTAAGTGAGGGCACAGCCGCGAGAGAAGCCAGGAGCAGTCTGGCCTCCACGCCCACACTGTCCTCCAGAATGGGCTTCCCAGAGTTAGTTACACTAGAGTCAAACCTTCAGGGAACCTGGGAGCTACAAGTTGCCTTCTGGCACCGGTGGGGCAGGATTGGTCCTGGGAGCAGGGGAAGGGCAGGAGGCTGGTTGGGCAGACTCACAGCACCCTAAGGGGCTCAGGATTGTTCCATAAATTGTTGCTTTTCCCCAGCACTGACTCTCTCCAACCGCTGCCACCATGTACAGTTTGCTTGCAAAACTATGCCAGACAGGGATGGCAGCCTTTGTGGGGGCCAGGGTCTCCCCACTGGGGAAAGGATTGTCTCAATACTCATGGCATTTGTTAGATACGATATCTAATTTGAAACCTTAAGAAGCACTGGACCATAATGTTCTTTAGTCTGTGCGTCTCTGTATTTGCCTCTTCCAAATACAGTATATTCTTTCTAGAGTCTGCACTTGGCTTTTTAATTTATAATAGTGATTGTGATAGATCTCCAACATTTGACGAGAGCTATGTACTCTTCTATGCAGTGTACATGAATTGTCTCGTTTAATCCACACTCGAAACCCTGTGAGGAAGGTACCACTAAGCTCATTTTACAGATAAGAAAACCAAACAACAGCATGGTTAAGTAACCAGCTCCCCCAAGAACACAGAGCTGGGACTGAATGCAGGAAGTGAGATGCCAGAGGTCATGCTCATAACTTCGATGCTAGCTTTAAAAAATAATAAGCACAGCCGGGAGCGGTGGCTCACATCTGTAATCCTAGCACTTTGGGAGGCTGGGGGTGAGTGGATTTCCTGAGCTCACAGGTTCGAGACTAGCCTGAGCAAGTGACCCTGTCTCTAAAAACAGCTGGGCATTGTGGCAGGCACCTGTAGTCCCAGCTACTTGGAAGGCTGAGGCAAGAGGATCACTTGAACCCAAGAGTGCTGTGAGCTAATGATACCATAGCATCACAAGGGCAACACAATAAGACTCTGTCTCAGTAATAATAATAACAATAACAATAAACACATAAAGGTATCTGAGGCCTCACTACCTTGCATGCGGCACTAGGAATGCATCCAGGGGTCTGCAGAATTCATTAACCCCCTGCTTCAGTGCTGCCTCCTTCCCAGGGGAGAAAAGGCAACACCATCCTCGGGCCTGCAGGTCTCCTGGAAGACATGTTTCTGAAGTCACATCCTTAAAGTGGTGGAAGTAATCGAGCCAGTCCTTGGGGCTGGGGCACCTGAGAAATCAGAGAAATTGACTACCTTGGCAGCAGACCTCATCCTTACATCGATCAGGGTTTTTTACTGCATCATTGAAAGCCATTTGAAGGGAAAACCACAAAGTTGGTTGCCTTCTAGTGAAGCCCCAGGCGACTGTTTTAATAGGTCTCTGCATAAATAAGCCAGGCACTTAGGAGGGTATACTGATTTGTCCAGGCCACAGGGGGACCTGTTGGTTTACAGCAGTAGAGAGCCTTCAGGGACTTTCTAGAAAGAATAGATGGAGCTCTGAGCAATGCTTACAGGAATGCTTTTATACAGAGTTAAAAATCATCCAACTAAGTTGAACAGAGAGCCATGTCTTCACAGTCTTATTATGGAAAGTGTTTCTTACCTGCTTTAGGTTATTTGCTTGACTTAGCTGGTAAAATTCAGTAACTTTGGATGACCAAGGGATTCTTGATAAACATATGCTTCCTGGGGCCTGCTTTCAAGAATGAATGGTGCCAAGACCACACAATAGGGAAAAGACAGTTTCTTCGGAGAAGGATATGGGGAAAAGCTGGATATCCACGTGCAGCAGAATCCTTATCTCACCCATATTCATAAACCAACCCAAAATGGATTGAAGGCTTAAATGTAAGAAACTGTAGACCTACTAGAAGAAAACTTCGGAGGAAATTTCTACTACGTTGCTCCTGCCGGTTCCTCCCCCTGGAATGCCCTTCCCCCAAAGCACACACAACAAAGGCAAAAATAGACAAGTGGGATTGCATCAGACTAAAAAGTTTCTGCACAGCAGAGGAAACAATCAATAGAGTGAAGGGACGACCTACGGAATGAATGAAAATATTTGTAAACTATATATCTGATAAGGGGTTAATGTCCAAAATATACAAGGAACTCAACTCAATAGCAAGAAGACAAATAACCTGATTTAACAACCAGCAAAGGACTTAAGTAGATACTTCCCCAGAGAAGACCTACAAATGGCTGAGAGGTATGTGGGAAAATGTTCGATGTCACTAATCATTGGGGATTGCGAATTAAAACCACCATGAGATCTCACCTGACACCTACTGCTGTTATCAAAAAGCCAAAAGAAGTGTTGGCAAGGAAGAAAAGGGAACCTTTGTACACAGTGCTGATGGGAGTGTAAATAAGTGCCGTTACAAGGGAATAAAGTATGCAATTTCCTCAAAAAATTAAAAATAAATGATCCAGTGATCCGACTACTGGGTATGTATCCAAAGGAAATGAAAACAGTCTGTCCATGAGTTCACTGTGTTCCAATGTTTACTGCAGCACTGTTCACAATAGCCAAGATAAGGAAACGGCCTGTCTATCAACTGATGAATGGATAAAGAAACTGGCGTGTTGTATAGACATGGCGGAATATTCTTCAGCCTTGAAAAAGAAGGAAACTGTCATTTGTGACAAAGTGGATGAACCCAGAGGACATTATGCTAAGTGAAATAAGCCAGGCATAGGAAGAAAGATATCACATGTTCAGAAGCAGAGAGTAGAATGATGCTTTATGGGGCTGGGAGATGAGGGGGGATTGGAGAGATGTCGATCAAGTGTTGGCAATTTTCAACTAAAGCAGAATAAGTTTTGGAGCACAGTGCACACTATCTGGGTGAAGGAAACATGTGTAGAACTTTGACTCAACCTGTACAAAAACAAAGTCTGTAAACAAAACGTGTACCCTCTAATATTCCAAAATGAAAAATAAATTAAACTTAGAGATTTCACTGGGGAAAAAAGAGGAATAAATTTAAGGGATCTATTGTGCAACACGGTAATTATAGTCAACAACAATATATCATATACTTGAAAATCGCCAGGAGAGTAGACTTTGCATCCTTGCTGCAAATAAACAGATGAGGTGATGCATATGTTAATTAGGAGATAATGCATATGTTAATTAGAGGTGATGCATATGTTAATTAGCTTGATTTAGTAACCATACCACGTTGTATATATATTTCAAAACATCATGTTGTACACCATGAGTATGCATAATGCTTAATGGTTAATTAAAATTTAATTTTTTAAAAGAATGAACAGTAGATTATATATGTCTCCCCACACGCATCAGACACCATTGGAGATGCAACAGAGAACAAGATAGATGTGATCTGTCCCAGGAGGGTGACATGCTAGTGGGAGAAAAAAAAACTTTTAAAATAAGTACACAAACAAAGTGGTCACAAACTACAAAAGGAGCTAATAAGGTGACAAGTGACTTTGGCCTGGGAGGGGGGAGGTCAAGGCAAGAGGGGGGTAGGCTCTGGTTTGGATGGACTGTTCAGAGACATCCTCCTCTGGACATAACATACAAACTTACCCTTGAAGGATGAGAAGGAGCCAGGCCTACAGAGAACCAAGGGAAGGGCATTCCAGGGGGAGGGAACAGTAGGAGCAAAGTCCTGGAGGGAGGAAAGACCTTGCCTGCAGAAAGGACCGAAGAAAGAAGAGAGCTGCTGGTGCCGAGGGAAGGGGGGAGGGAGATTGGTAGCAGAGTGTGGCCCAGAACCTGCAGAGCCCAGTAGGCCACATGTCAGGACCTGGATTTTATCCTCAATAACACCAGAAAGCACTGAATGGTTGTAAGGAGAGGTGTACCAAGGTCCCATTTATGGTTTAAGCTCACTCTGACCTGGTATAAGAGACTGATTTAGATGGGGAGGAGAATGGAAACAGAAAAACCAGTTAGAAGGCTACTTCACTGATCTAGCTATCCAAGAGATAGATGTTGGTGTTGGGATCCAAGTAGGGGAAGTAGAGGTGGAAAAAAGTGGATGGGTTTGGGAATGGGCGAAATCAACAACTGATGGAATGGACATGGGTATGGTGGAAGGTTCTGGCCTCAGCACCTGGGTAGGCAGTGGTGCCATTTACTGAGGTGGGATGGGTGAAGGACAGATTCCATTTTGGACCTGCTAAATGTTAGGGTCTGAGAGTCACTGAGAGATGAGCTCAAGCAGGCAGGTGTATGTGTGGACACATCAGCATGTAGAAGAGCCTGGCCCCACTACAGGGGGCAGCTTGGGGGGGTGTCAGGTCACCCCTGGTCAGACCCTGGCTCACCACTTCGGAGCTCTGTGACTTGGGAAGTCCCGTACCTGTGGTGTGGTGCTCCTAATACCTCTGCCTCAGGACTTGTGATGACTGTCTCAGTGGATACATGGGAAGAGCTTAGATTTCAATAGTAAGTATTCAGTAAATGTCAGCTTCCTGTAATAACAATTATCATCAGCAGCATCTTAGCTACAGTAATTTTCTTGCCATTTGTCTCTTTCTAATTAAAATCAAGGACCTAGGTTGCTGGTAAACACTTCTGATGTTCTTGGAATTATCTACATTTACAGATCTGTGAGCTCCCTGTACCCAGGGTCTGTGTTTCACTTCTCAGCAGCCCCCCAGTGTGGGGCCCTGCACACAGTAGGTGCTCAGTAACATGTATCTAGTCTCTTGGAATTTAGCTTGACTATAGAAAAAAATGCTTCTTTGAATGAGTCTACTAAGCATAGAGATTATTCGAGGAAACTCAGACACAGACGAAAAGGAGAAAGCTATAGTTGAGTCTTTTTCTTTCTTTCTCTCTTTCTTTTTTTTATTAAGTAAATTTATTTCAGGTTAATGTGAGGGTACAAACAACCAGATCAAAATATTTGATTTTGTTAGGTAGAGTCCCTCTTGTGGTTATGTCCCACACAAGGAGTGTTTTTCTGCAACCATGATAATTTATATCATCTTTGCCCCAAGAAGAGAGCTCTTGATTTCACAAAGCAGCCTCTTCAGAATTGGATGGTGGTCTCATAGAATAAATGTCCCTGCAACGAATCAAATCTGATACTGCCTCAAGATTTGCACACATGCCCAAACAAGGCCCAAACACTCCTCATTACAACACACAGACCCCGCCTTTACCTCCCAGAAGCCTCCATGATGCCCAACCTGGGACCTTGCCCTGTGACTCGGGCCCACTTCCCTGTGTCCTGTTTGTCCTGAGGCTTCTTCCTTCCCCACTTTTTAGGGATCATTGGTTCCTTGGATAAAGGCTTCAGCCATACCAGAAGTCACCCTAGTGACAGATGCTATTTATATTTAAATTCTGCACACCTGGCCCCTCAGATGCTATTTATATTTTGGAGGAAACCATGGTTTTTCCTCATGTTCTTTTTGATCCCATGGCAGGTAGCTCTGCCCTTTCCCAGACAAAAGAGAAGACGCCCAGTTAAATTTCAATTTCAGATAGACAATGAATAATGTTTTAGTGTAAGTATATCCCATGCAATATTTCTAAAGTACTTTTATTTGCTACAGTGGGCAACCCCAGCTACAGGAGAGTCAAATTCAAAGCTCTCACGAGTTGGGCCAAGAAGCCCTATGGCACAGCCAAATTCCGTGTCGTAGAAGTGCACACCTGGGATCCTGATACTGTGTCTGAAGTCAGGCCCCAAGTCCCCCCATCCCCCCTACCAGGACAGCCCTCAGTCTTCCCTAAAAGTCTTCCAACTGTTGAAAAGGTCCGCCTGCATCAAAGGGTCTCGAGTCCAGGTCCCGGTCAGCTATGGACACCTACATAGCTTTCATCTCCCTTCCAGGCTCTCATATAAATGGGGCTCTGGAGGCCTGGCCTGACACTTAGTGTGCAAACTGGACCCCATCTCAGCACCAGAGGGTTGCACCTCTGTTCCCCTGGAGTCTGTCAACGCCGCATCAGCTCCCCCTGGTGGCAGATGCAAACTCTTCTAGTATCAAGCGCTGGGGCGTCTCCTACTCCTGAGTTCCTGATCCAGGATGGTCTTCAGGCCAAGGCAGAGACGTCAGGAACCCAACTACAGGACAAGGGCCCACACTGCCCAAGGCACTCTCTGTGGTTCACCCTGCAGGGGCTCCCCCCACATCCTAGCCTTACTGATGCCTTCAGCATTTTAGAGCAATAGCCCCTCCCGTTTCCTCCAAGGCCCTTCTTTCTGCCAGGGTGTGTCAGTTAGAGGCAGGAGCATAACCAGAAATTCTGCACACCTGGCCCCTCTCCTCAGTGCCCCCCACCCCGGCGGCAAGCAGAAGGTACAGAGCTGATGCCAGCTAACACACGTGGTTCACCAGCCCCTGGGAAGGGCCCTACACAACCTCAGCTCCTCATCACTTCACACTTTGGTGGTGGCTACTTCTGTCTGCTCAGTTCGTTCATAGCACTAAGTCCTCTCCCCACCTCTAAAGTTGGCTCCCCTCAAACCACCCTCCGCCCTCTCCTGGGGTTGCCCCCCAACCATTATCACTCCCCTGCTGGCTTTTAAGGATGAAGTCTTAAGTCAAAGGCCCTCTGTGATCCATCCCCAGAAACACAAAACCTCCAGAGTTCCCCTCACACAGCCTGCCCTGACCCACCTCCATACTTTCGCTCGTATGGGCCCTGCTCAGAGTTCTTCTGCTCGCTTGTCTCCCATTTCCTGATTTAAGATAGCTCAGCAGTGCAATCACCTTGCCCAGGAGGCCTGGGTGGCCGGGGCTCTGTTTGGTGCAGCTTTCTTGTACTGCCACAGCATGTGTTCTGGAATAGTGCGCATCTCTGACGCCTCAATCCTTGCGTTTGCCACGTTGAATTAATATACCAACCCCTGCCTGCACCCTCTTCCCTTCCAGGCAGGGGGCGCCCGGGGCAAGGGTGGCGACATGTTTACTTTCAGCACCTACAGCAGAGCTGGTGCAACCAAGTGCTTTAAAAATGCTTAGTGATATCATTTAATAATTAATTGATCAGAAAGGAACATCCTTTGCAAGCAATTTTATCACTGTCAAATTCTGCTGCTTCTCCTCCTCGCCCCTTCCCTAACCTCTTTCTCGGTGCACCTGCTGGCTGCATGCAGCTCCAGGGCGCCTTGCCGTTCAGACTCCCATTTTATTTCACAGGCCCTCTGTCTTGCTTCTGTTTGGAATGTAGGGAATCCACCCATTCTCTCTTCATTCAGCTCACACTTGCTACCTCCGTGTACTGTGTGCTGTCTGGCCTGGGGAGGGAGAGACCCACCAGACCTGGGTGTTGCTCTCAGAAGTCCCCGTGGGCAGTCATACAAGCAAACAGGCAAATAGTGGGTGCCGTGATTGGAGGACAAGGTGATACAGTAGATACGCAGGCCGGCTCTCCACACAAACTACCTCGGTTCACATCCCAGCTCTGCTGCTTTCAGACGGTGTGGCCCGGGCGAGATCTTTATCTTTGTCTGTTTCCCGGTGGTTGGGGGTTCTGTGGGAATTCACATAAGGAGTTAGCGGAGTGCCTACCCATAGTAAGCTTTCAGTAAATAGTAGCCATTATGATCCTCAGCTCAGTGTGCTCTGCGGGCACAGAGGAGACAATCAGAGCTGGCAGTTACAGAGGACAGAGGATGAAGGGACATGAGAGGCAATCATTTTAATTGCAGCCTAGAAACAAGCCATTTACAGGGACAGCAAATGCCGAGCTCCGCGGTGCTTCCACAGGAGTTTGCTCCTGTGGCCCTCAGGGGCCATTCTCTGGGGAAACTGCTGCACCCATGTGACGGTCCCTCCCTTCCTTAGGGCCGACGACTGCTTTTGCGCTTCTCGGAAGCTGGACGCAGTGGCCATCGAAGCCAAGTTTAAGCAGGACCTGGGCTTCAGGATGTTGAACTGCGGGCGGACGGACCTGGTGAAGCAGGCGGTGTCTCTGCTGGGGCCCGACGGAATCAACACCATGAGCGAACAGGTACAGGGTTCGAGGGGGCGGGGGTCTGGACAGGCGCCACCTCCGCCGCGGGCACCGCCCCCTGGCCAGACCCTGGCGGCTGGCGGATCCCCCAGTCGGCGCTGGACAGACGCGCCCCCTGCTGGCCCCTCGGGTCGCTCGCTTTTTAGAAAAAAAAAAATTTAAATATAAAAATACTCTGGTTCATCTTTATAGAAGTAGCACATGATCATTGCAGCTGAAGTGAAAAAGAGAGAAAAATAGACCTATTCCAGAAAGGAAATAATGCCATCACCCATGTAACCATCATTTATATTTAGTATGTGAACCTCACGTCCTTTTTCTAGTGTGGTTAAAATTAGTTCCCTGCCTGTGCACAGGACAAGTTCAGACAAATTCCACCAAACGGCGGGGGTATAGTTAGGATGCGCTGAAGTCATTCTGGGGACCCTAGGAGGGACCTCAGAGATAGGCAGCTGCCCCCCCAAACTCTGAAGCTGAGGTACAGTGAGAGATGCTGGTGTCCAGCAGTCAGGGAGCTGCTTCTGTGGGTGACTAGTCAGGGACACCCAACACACGACACAAGCAGCTTTAAATGTGAGTCCCCCGTGGGACATCATAAAGGACAGACCAGGCTGTTCACCACATGGACAGCTCATGCACAAGTTCCAGAGAGGAGATAGCAGGGACCATTTATTTAATTACAGCTAATAATTTTCCTGAACACCAAGGAAATACATACATACATACATATGCTATAAATAGATACATACATACACACACACTTACACTGTTTTTAAAAACTCAGGGATTTATTATATCTTGCTTTTTTCAATATTTTATATTAAAAGTACTTTATAATATTGTTGCACATTCTTTTTTTATTTTTAAGAAATAGTGTCTCACTATGTTGTCCAGGCTGGCCTTGAACTCCTGTCCTCAATTATTCCTTCTCCCTCGTCCTCCCAAGTAGCTGGGATTAATAGCCATACATCTCTGTACCCTGCCTTATTTTTTAATCATTTTTAATGGCTACATAAAATGGTCATATTGTTTATTCATTAACCATAACTTTTATTGCTAGATATATAGGTTGTTTCTAATTGCTTACATTAATACTGTTGAACTAAACATACAAGTCCTTTTCCATATCTCTGATTATTTCATTAGGGAAATTTTTAAAAATGGAAATGATAGCTCAAATGCGTCAGCCTTTCTTCAGGTTTTCTCAATCTCAAGTTACCTTCCCACAACTTTTGTTTCCTCTTCCATACCCTCCAGCTATGTCTGTGTTCCCTCTTAATCTTCTGCGTGTATCTTTTGCCTGTTTTTCATTGAAACCTTACTGTTTTTCTTCTTTATTTAGAAAAACTCTTTACATATTAGGTACATAATCCTTTGGTACAGCATGACAAATTGTAACATTGTCAGTTTATAGTTTATCTTTTACCTTTGTTTATAATGTTTTCAGTTTAATAGTCTCAATGCTATAATGATGTTCCTTTGGAATTTTTTATGGTACATTTATGCCTAGAAGCTAGGAATCTTTTATGGTTTCAGTGTTTCCAATATATTGCTAATCAAACTAGATATGATTTTGGTCTACAGTATAAGATAAGACTCTAGCTTGGATGTTTTCCCAAATAACCACCTTCACAACACTATTGGCTGAAAATCCATCCCTTCCTTCTGTTGGTTGTGGTGATTTGTTTGTGATAAGCACGAGTCATGGGCAGATATGGTTATTCCTAAAAGCCATTTCTCATTCGCTTGCCTTTTTTCCTTGTAAATGATAATGTCAAACCAGATGTCAGTGACGGGTAATGCCACACGCTCAGAGGCATCCAATTTCCCTTGACGCTGACCAGCAGCTCATATAGAGCAAAGATGACACTTGTTATATTGGGAGAGAGAAAATGTCAAAGAAACAGTGTTTACCAATGAGACAAATTAGGACTGATACTGCAGAATCAATCTAGAAAGCTCCTAAGGGCCGTAAGTTGAAATCAATCATTTGTTTTAGCAAACACGCCTAGGTCCGTTGCACCCTAAGACGGACAGACAGATGAAAATTCTCCAATTTAAGCAAAGATAAATACTGGAAAGGCAGTGGAAGCTCCCTTCTCACCACCATTTTGGTTTCTAAAACATGGAGGGTTATGACCTTCCGAGTTTTATTTTTGGCATGCTGGATTCTCAGCACAAGCATAGCCTCCTAAACACAAGTAAGATTTTCCATTTGTTATCGTTGTAAACGTTCTCCGTTCTCTGGTTTCTTAACTCACCGCAGGGCATGACCCCCCTGATGTACGCCTGCGTCCGTGGGGACGAGGCAATGGTTCAGATGCTGCTGGATGCCGGAGCTGACCTGAATGTGGAGGTGAGGGTGCACAGGCCTGCAGGGCCCCCTGGCGGGGCAGTCCCCAGGGGAAGGCGAGCAACAGAGGGGGGCTTTTACTCCCGAGAGCCACCTCGGGAACTCAGTTCAACACATAGATCACTCCTGGGCCCTTTGAGTTGCTATGGCCCATTTGAGACCACCTGTCAGATCTTGATGACCCTGAGTTCCCAGCCCAACTGGAGCCAACTGTATGCATATTTTGATTAGAAACAACCAACACAACTGTGAGGAACACCAACTTTTCCTTGTATCCATCCTGAATCTCTGATTCCTGCTGCCGAGCCATTCCTCCTGGGATGGGGGCAGAAAGAGCTCTCCTGAGCCATCAGCCCTTTCTCTCTGCCTAACACAAAGCAGAGGAAACACTGGCCAGTCCCCTGAGCTAGAGTTTTCCCTCCTCTGATCCTTGTTGGCTGAGTTTACAGATCTTAAAGCTAATCTCAACGCTTCCCCGGGGCAGTGTGGCATAGTGGAAAGCACATGTCCCCACAGACCTCTCCTCTCTCCCTCCCTTCCCCTGCTGCTGGCTTCAGAATTGCTCAGACTTGGGTTCAAGTTCAGAAACCATCGGTATTATAGTGAGTGGCTTTTGTACTTGGGTGAGTGGTTGAACATTTCTGTCCCCATCTACAAGATAGGAGAATGATCACCCCACCTCAGACAGTTGTTGGAAGGACTGTGCAGAGAAACCAGCACAGGTGTGGGCCTCAGTTAATATGAGCATCCCCAAACATAACCCAGGTCTCATAATACGTGAAATCCCTCCTATTCCCCCCACCCACCCCCACCCCCCGCCATGTTCTACACTGTTTGAAGACCGGCTCTCCCTGGCAGCCAGAGAGATATTGGCAGTCTCAGCAGAGAGGTTGACATGCAGCAGCCCTAGGAAATGTTTTCCATTTGAAATTAAATGCCCATGCAGTCTTTGGACTGTGTATGTGCTTTTTATTATTATTATTAATGAGTTTTTATATTCATCTGAGGAAATCAGACAATAGACATAGTTTTAGATCCAAAACCATTTTGGATCTTATCACTTTCAAGTCTGTGGGGATCTTTCCCCTTTCTGTGAATTTCTAAGGACCACGCAGACCCCTGGAAGGGCTCCTGGGTGCAGGGTCCTGGAGGGTCTGGTCCTTCTCTCTAGCCCATGCCTGCATCTCAGCTCAGGGCCTTCCCCAGTGGGTGCTTAGTGAGCTGAACTGCTCTGAGTGAAGCAGGAGTGGAGGTTACGTGGCCCCAGGAATGTTTGGGAGAAAAATGACAGGTGGGTGCTCACCTTGCAAAACCCCAACTTCTCTCTCTTGGTCTGAGTGTTTTGAGGGCCCCCTCTTGAAAGACCGGTCTCAGATTGCTCCCTCCCTCGTGATGGGTCTAGGGAAAGCTTCACACCCACGCTTCAGTAGCATGAGGCTTCTGCTCCCCCAGAAAGCAGCAGGAGAGTGAAATGAGAGCAGTGTGGGGCAAGCTGTGAGCAGACGGTGAAGTTCCTCCATCATATGAGCGATGGGCTCCCCTGGCTTGAAAGCTCCAAGCAGACAGCCCTTTGCCTGGGCTTCACCACCAGTGAGAATCTCTCTTAAAAAGTGGGTGGTGTGGTAGCGGCATCTCACACTCTCTGACGTTCTGCACCTCTCAGAACCACCGCCTTCCCTTAAGCAGGCAGGGGAGCTGGCTCATTGTAACGATTACAGCTTCTCCAAAGCACCTTAGAGGCCATGACAAGTCCTCCGTGAATTCCTTTCCCAAGACAAGCAAAGGAGTCCTTATTTGCACAGAGTCACCCAGATACTCACTGCCCCAGTGGGGGAGATCTCCAAATCATAACGTCGTCTTCTGACGGCTTTTGTAGGACTGCTTTAATCTCTGTTCTTACGAACACAAGCAGGACAGACACCTATTTCTGGTGAGAGGTGTTTGGGGCGTCGAACAAGGGAAAATCTCTACCTTGTACCACCCAAGGCATCGGCCAGGATGTCTTTGTGCACCTAGCGTCCTCGTGCCCAGCCACGGATAGGCCAGACTTGCTAGCCTGAGAACTGTGAAGGTCACATTTTGAAAATAACCTCAATTTGTTTATAGGTTGTCAGTACTCCTCATAAATATCCATCCGTCCACCCTGAGACCCGCCATTGGACGGCTCTGACTTTTGCTGTGTTGCATGGACATATTCCTGTAGTTCAGGTATTAACGTATTTCCCTGTACACATCTGACCTTTAATTGTACCTCTTCCATAACAAAAATCTGCACCTCTCCCAGCATGCATATTCCCTAAGAGATTCATATTGGTTAATTGCGATTAAATATAGCACATTCGTATCTCATGAATAATTATGATAATTACTATATGTAATAATCCATACGGCCCAGCTTTAACCAATATGAAACTACCACGTACCCACATTCAGCCTCATACACACAGTGGCAAACCTACAAAGCTCTTCTGACTTGCTCTGGGGTGGGGCTGCAGCTGTTGTGTGGATTTGTTCCTTTTGCTTGTCATGACATGAACGTAAGACTTGGCTGCTGCCGAGACCTTGGAACCTCCACTAAGGGGTAACCCCGGTATTTGCATAGAGTCTCGTGGTTTCCAGCCAGCGGGAGGAAGTATCCACGTCACCAAGGGAGTATTTCCAAAAAATGCTTGCCTGAATCCCTCTTCTTGAGAATTGGATCCAGGAGGTCCAGAGTCGGGCCGTAGCCACGTGCCTTCTGAAACAGTTCCAAGGACAGTGACACGTCCTCATTACAGGTCCTCTGGGTGTATAAAATGTGCATCACTTGCACTTTTTCTAGCTGTTGTGGAGTTGCTGTTCAATGAACGGCCATCCAGTATGTCGTAGATCTTGATCTCGATCTTGACCTCATCAGCATCTGGGCCCATGAGCACGTGGGCCGCTGTGGCCGGGGCTGAGCTTTGGGCATGGCAGGAACTTCCCTCCTTCTGTGTGGTCCACGTCTCCTGACTCCCTGCAGAGTGGGGAACAGTGTTGCAGGGACAGCTCGGTAATGCTGGAATTCCATGGGAATCCTTCATTGTTTTCTGGATCATAACTTTTTTTAGGAAAAGATCCCGAGTCATGTTTCAGGAGGCTGAGAATGTGACGAGTCACACTGAGAACTGGCTTCTGTGTATAGAGCAGCGTGCCCAGTCCACCAGAGGAATCTAAAAAAGAAGGGGTCTCCTGGTGATCTGGTGGCCACAGATGCCATCCCTCAACAAGCCAGGGCATCTCTGGTCTTTAATTTGGAACTGGGAATGGTGGGCAGCCAGGCAAAGCCATACAGAAGCCAGGAATGCCACGTAGACAGCCCCTGCCTGGCCATGCCCACAGGTAGCCTTCGGTAGGTGGTAAAGATGGCAGATTTTTCTTCCTGTTTGATGTCAGCAGTGCTGATAGCACATTCAGTGTGAGTGAGATTCAGCAGAGACAGAATCTCTGCCTCTTTAAAAGGCCCAGATAGCTTAGGGAATGCACAGAATGACGTCACATGAAGCAATCTTCTGGAAGCTCACTCTGCCACTCTATCAACTGATCTTGCTAGCCAGAAAACTCAGCATTTACTCAACTGTCCTCAGAGCCATCCAGGATGTTCTAGAAGGAATTCTTATCCTGGTTGGCGCAGGAGGTCCCCGGAGTCCTTCAGATCTCTTCAGAGTCTGAGATCACACTAATGCCCTCTGAAGTTTGGGGCAGTCAACCCCCAAAGGGAGTCTTCCAGCATTCTGGTGCCAAGGACCTCTAGCTCAGTGCTGCTGGGATTTTTAATACATTAAAGTACACTTAAACGGCCCCTGGAGACTTTGTTATGGTGCTGACTCACATGCCATAGGTCTGGGATGGGGCCTGGGGGTCAGCATTTCCAACAAACTCCCAGGTGGCGCTGTTGTGCGTGGACCACACCCTGAGTAGCCTGGGGGTCTAGAAAACACGAGAAGCCCCTAGTGCATCTTCTGAGGGGACAGTTGCCCTCCAGCCCTGTGCACACTGACCTGGCGGGAGGGGAGCAGCGCTGGCCTCTCACTGTCCCACCAGCCTTCGCTGACACCTCTATACGGTGCGTGTCCTCTGTGCATCTCAATGGCCACTCTTCCTCTGCAGCTCCTCCTGGATGCCGGGGCCAAGGTGGAAGGCTCCGTGGAGCATGGCGAGGAGAACTACTCAGAAACACCCCTCCAGCTCGCAGCTGCCGTAGGTAAGAGCCGCTGGATCTCAGCCCGGCCAAGGGTCTCCACCACCCTGGCCCTTGAAGTGCCTGTGACTATATTTTTGCTTTATTCTCTTATAAAACCCCCTTCTCTGGGCTTGCAGGAAATTTTGAGCTGGTTAGTTTGCTGTTGGAGCGTGGTGCGGATCCCCTGATAGGAACCATGTACAGGAATGGAATTTCTACCACCCCCCAGGGTGATATGAACTCTTTCAGCCAGGCCGCAGCCCACGGACACAGGTAGGCTAGGATGGGCCAGAGCCACAGGTCCCAAGTGGTGCTTGTTAAAAATGCAGATTCCCAGGCCTACCCCAGACCCATCGTATCTCTGGATGTGGGGCCCAGAGGCAGTGTGAGGTGGGCCAGGCCCCAGGGCTGGCCAGAGCGACCTTCACTACCACCTGAGAGCCAACCCCCTGCCGCGCACCTCCACTGGGACCAGCTTGGCCTGCTTCCAGCCAGCCTGACCTCACAGGAAGGTGTCACTGTTTGACAATTTGGTCAGAATACATCACATCAGCTGTCATAAAGTTGGAAGAATCCATTTTAAAAATAATAAAACCCCCTATGTTTGGTTACTTCCCTTCTAAGTTCAGGATTTAGCAACCTCAGATTTTATCACCTATAAAGCAAATTCACCATTGAGGGAGTGCAGGCTAACAGTTCTAGAACTTTCCGTATATTTGAGGAAATCACTTAGCCCCAAGTTGCCTCAAGGAAATGAGGCCCCATCACCTCCTCTATCCCCCAAACGCAGCCCCCCATGCAGGCCCCTGCAGCCTTCACCCTGTTGGTCCCTGTCCTTCCCTGGTCCCAAGCAAGTGGCCACCCCACTTCCCCAACCCACCCTGTCCCAGCAAAGCCACTGCCATCTCTGAGTGTCTTCCTCTCTGGGTTTATGATTGACAGGAATGTGTTCCGCAAACTGCTCGCCCAGCCAGAGAAGGAGAAGAGTGATATCCTGTCCCTGGAGGAGATTCTGGCTGAGGGGACTGACCTGGCAGAGACAGCCCCGCCCCCCCTGTGCGCCAGCCGCAACAGCAAGGCCAAACTGAGGGCCCTGAGGGAGGCCATGTATCACAGTGCCGAGCATGGCTACGTGGATGTCACAATTGATATCAGGAGCATAGGTCAGTGTGGGCGCCCCCCACGTGGGGCACGGCGCTGCTGCCAGCATAGGTCTGACACCTGCACACATACACACGTACACATGCACACACACATCACACCAAGGGGCCCAAGGAGCTTCCGCACTGCTTGAAACAGGCCAACATGCCCACACTGTCCCCATAGATAGCAGCATCCCACCTGCCCCAAAGATGTGCACTCTCATCATCTTCCCAGGACCCCCAAACTCTCGACCCTTGAGCAGGAGTTCCTTTCAGTTACGGAGCTTGCCAGGCCCTACACCCAGAGGCTCTGCCGTCGAGGGTCTGGATGAATAAAGGCTGGAAATCTTTATATTTAACAATCATCCCAGGTGGTTCCCAGTGGTCGAGGAATCACTGCCTTAGAGAGCCGGGCTCCAGGAAGCAGCGGTGGCGCAGCCATCAGGGCCCTTACAAGGGCCCCTCCCATCGAGTTTTAGGAAGTAAAGCGCCTCTCAGCAAAGTGCAGCCAACTCTTCCCTGAGTGAGCTAGTCTGGGGCCACCTCCTGTGTGCCTCTGGGGAACGAGGCTAGCCTAGCCTTCACCAGCCTGGTGGCTTCAGGCCTGGCCCAGGAGCAGCGGGACATAAACCCAGGGTGTGGTGGATTGAAGCTGGCTGAGAGCCACAGAGAGGTGCCTGAGACACCGTTTTAGAAACAAGCCTCCCAGATGGGTGGCTGGTTAGTATGTGGGACATTTATGCCATTGCCATGAGAGCCTATTTTGCATGATTACCGAGTTCGAGACTCCGCGGGGCCTACTTGTTAGAAACAGCATCAGGCGCCCCCCTTTGTCTGTGCCTCTTCACGAGAAAGGAGCAAATGACAGCAATCAGCGCTGGAGAGGCTTCAGTTAGAGCAGGGAGGGAGGAGGCACCTGCGGGTGGGAATGCTTTGCACAGGGGAGCAGCGGGAAAAGCCTCCCGGGCCTTCTTACTCAGATATAAACATTCATCTCAGCCAGAACTGTAGATGGCCAAGTCCACCATGGGTGTCACCAGCTCTCAGCTCTCCTGTGGAAATGGATATGTTGTGGATCCTGGAGCACGTTCATTCTTTAATCCTGGGCAAGACTCTTCCCCTTCCTTAGCTTCTGTCCCCAGTAAGTCGAATAAGTAGAGTAGAGGCTATGAGCTCAGGACCCAGAAGTGTGCAGTGTGCATAATAATTCCTGTGTGCTACACAGTGATTATACATTGTAAAATGTAGTCCCTAAGACTATTTGTAGCAGGTGGCAATGGACGCCCATAGTTAAAGGATTGGAATTATGACCTTGAATTCCAACTTCTGCAAGTCTTTGGGAAAAACCAACACCAGCTCTGATCATGGAAAGTCGGTCTTGGTCTCCTAACTGGGTGATGCCCTGGAGAAAGGCCAACTTCCAGATAAAAACATGCCTCCTCCTGTGGTCTTCCCTCCCTTTCCCTCTCCCTCCCGTCCCCTGCCCCTTCCCTGTTCCTCGCCCCTCCAGGTGTCCCGTGGACCCTGCACACGTGGCTGGAGTCCTTGCGGATCGCCTTCCAGCAGCACCGCAGGCCCCTCATCCAGTGCCTGCTGAAGGAGTTTAAGACCATTCAGGAGGAGGAGTACACGGAGGAGCTCGTCACCCAGGGCCTGCCCCTGATGTTCGAGATCCTGAAGGCCAGCAAGGTACGAGGGCTTTGAGGCTGGTTGTGGGCAGGGATCAGGCTGGATGTTCACAGGGACTGACACTGCCCTTCGGGTAGGACTGAGCCGTCATGGCCCCCGGTGGTGAGTGCACCCCGGCTGGCTGACACGGCCTGGGCAGTCACATGTGGGGCAGCTGGTTTGCTGAGCATCTGTATGTCCCTGGCACGAGGGCAAATCAGATATCTTCTAACTCAAGGAGCTTGCACAGCTGGGGAAAGGACACCAGCACGAGTACAAAGCAGTTCATACAATGGTGTTAAATTGGGCGATGCCGGCTAGGACAGGTGTGAGAACTCAGAAGGCAGGAAAGGAGGGTGGGCTTCCCAGGTGCAGGGTTAGACCTGGCCTGGATGGATGACAGAGATAAGGAAGAAAAGGAAAGAGGGTAAAGCTTTCTGGATAAACAGAATGCAAATCTGCCACAGTGGCTGGGAAGTTAGGCCCTGGGAGAAGGTCTTGCAGGTAGGAGGGGGGGATGAGTCCTGCTGACACCTGCATTCACAGCCCTGGGGAAATGCCACAACCCCTTCAAAACTTCAGTCCAGCACTGGGACTATTGATTAACTCCAAAAAATCTCTCTGGGATGACTCGATTGGCAGGTGACTCCCTGTCAATGGGCCACATGCCCTTGTGTGCGTGTTGGTAGAAACATGGACAACAGACAGTTGGTGCTCCTCTGGGTGCCCAGCCAGCCATCAGGCTTGGTAGCCAAAAGCCTGGGGAGGCCGTAGCAAATGCCTCAGCATTGTGACCAGGAGAAACCCCAGGGAGGACCAGTCTGCCTGAGAGGCTCTGAGGAGTTTCTGCCATCAACCATCACATACCCCAGTGGCTTCTCTGGGACCCGGGGCCAGTAGTGCACTGCACAGTGGTTGAGAACATGGACTCGAGCCAGGCTGCAGGAGTTCAAATCCTGGTTCTACCACTTAGTTGTCTTTTGGCCTTAGCCAAGCTTCTTAACTTCCCTCTGCCTCAACTTCCCCATCTGAAAATGGGGACAATAATTGTACTTACCTTTTAGGATGGTCGGGAGCAAAAAATGAATCAACACGGGAGGTGCCTGTGACTTGAAGGAGTAGGGCGCCAGCCCCCCATATACTGGAGGTGGTGGGTTCAAACCCAGCCCTGGCCAAAAAAACAAACAAAAACAAACAAAAAATGAGTCAACACCCCAGTGCCCTTTGCATCATCCCTGACACATATAGCAAATGCTTTCTGTACGTGTCTATATCATGAAGATGGGCTTACCGCCAAGATTTCCCAAAGATGCCCTGCCCCCCGCAGCAGGGATGATACGAAAGCATTTAACACTTCAGCACACCAGGCACCAGCCAGCTGTGAGCAGGCCAGATGTCAGCCCTCCTTGGAATAACATCGAATTATGCCAATTTAACTACTGCAGAGCCTTCAGTACACTAATTCACAAGGGGAATGGCGTGTTTCCCAAACTTATGTGACCTCACAACCCTTTTATAATGAACTATCTCAAGACACAAATGAGGACTTTTTTAAGCTAATATATATATGTATTCTATTTCACTACATGCCAGGCACCAATCCAAGCATGTTATAAGGAGTTGCTCATTTATCCCTCACAAGCAATTACTGAAGGAGGTACTAATCTAACCCCCTTTTAACAGATGAGGAAACCGAGGCACAGAGTGGGTGAGCAACATGCCCAAGGTCATATAGCTGGTAATTGGCAGGGCTGAGACAGAAGCTGGGCAATCGGGCTCCAGCACAAGCCCCAAATAGCCTTTGTGGAACTCTGGGGAAATCGGCCTCAGACAAAAGCTGTGTTCGTTCACCTGCCAGGCTGGGCTGCTGGGAGGCCCCTGAGTGCAAAGAAGGGACATGGAGCCACGTCCCCCAGACAGCGGGGATGGCCCATCAGTAAGGAAGCAGCAAGGCAGCCCACCTGCTTTCAGAGCACCTGGCCTCAGGTTCAAAGCAAGTCCCCTTAGGTGTTCTCATTAGTGCCCGTGCTCAGCCTGGCATCTCTGGGCCCCTGCAGGGTGCTTGAGATCAAGCCCCACTGAGGGCCCGAACTGGAGCAGGAGCACTAGGCCTAAGGTAAGGAGCCTCACCAAGTCCACGCGTAGTGAAACCTGCTGGAAGCATTTCCAAACCAAACTCCCCCTCAATACGCACACACCAGCTGACACATGCGCGAATGGCTAAAAAGGCTTTCACCTGAAATGACCTAAGAAACATCTTAGTGTTCCCAGGGATTGATGTTCTGTCATTTGGGGGGTCTGTTTTTCTTGTTTGTTTTGTTTATTGTTTTTAACTTTTCTTCAGGCCATAGTGGGGCATTTACTGAGGCAGCCTCTGTATTAAGTAAACCTGATCTGCGGCTTCTTAAAGTAAATTTGACTTTGAGTTATGATACACAGCAAAGTGCACAGATCATCACTCTAGAGCCTGATGGATTTTCACAAGTAAACGTACTGTGTACTCGGCACTTAGACCAAGAAACCAGTGGGCCCCGTGTGCCCCCCCAGCCACTGTCCCCCAAAGGGCCACCATGGACGAACTTCTAATACCATACTTCGTTTTGCCTGGAGCTGCGGCTTGTTTGAGTGGGGCAGCTCATTAGATAGGAAATATGTCTCAGAACCTGACCCCATGATTAAGAACCTATAGACTAATAATAGTTCATACAGACCACCCTCCACTCATGAGTGGGTGATGGCCCCGTCATTTACAGTCAGCCATTTGAAAATCAGACTGAATTTTTACTGCAGAGGTAAAGAGCAACATTCAGGTGCCCGGGTCAGCACCTGAGTGCCTGCTTCACTCACAGTGCGATGGAGATTGTCCTAACAGAGCCCAAGGCTACCTGACCCTCTCCAGAGCCCCAGAGCCTCAGAGGCCCAAGGGGACAGGTGTATGGTGGGCTGGAGGATCTGGGGAGACCCCTGAGTGGTACTCCAGAGGGTCTGAGGGAGAGTAGGGCAAGTTCAGTGTGGGTGTCAGCAATAGCACAGCTGGGGATAGAAAGGAGGAAGGGGCCTTTGCCAAGGCATGTGGCCTAGAGTCAGCTCCCAGATAGCTGGACCGATCATCAAGGGCGGGAGGAGCCAGAGTTGGGGCTGTCAGGAAGGAGAGTATGTTCAGAAGGAGGGAGGAGGGAGTGGGCGGTTTGCTTTTACAGGGTGAGGGGCCCGGGGGGTGTTGGATGGCATCCCCTACTGGTGAAATGTGGCATTACACATCACATACACTGGCTGGGTGGGGAGAGAGGGTGTCTGTTTCCCAAGACCATCATGTGAAGTTAGGCATTACCCCAAGCATGGGTGATACTCCTGTGGTCAAAAGAAAAACTGGAGGGCAGTGCCTGTGACTCAAAGGAGTGGGGCGCCAGCCCCATATGCTAGAGGTGGCAGGTTCAAACCCAGCCCGGGCCAAAAAAAAAAAAAACTGGAGCAAGACAGTGGCAGAGAAACTCAGAGCTGAGTGTTCTCTTGGAGGGCAGTAGTAACCCAGCCGTAGATCACACAAGTGGCCAGAACTGTTATTCTCCCTTGACTCAGGCCTCCTGTCCAGATCACATCTGCTGTTCCGTCTGAACAAATCCCTGGCTTTATCAGAGCACCGTGAAAGACTCCTGTAAATAAATTCAGCTTATGGTCAAGCCCAAGAGATGCAGCTGACCTGTAAAGTGAGGCGTCCACACTCGTCTCCCCATCCTGACCCGTGCCCGTTCATACCAGGCTTGTGACCTGGCTGCAGATTGGCTTTCTTCCTCCCTTTTCTAAATTTTAACTTCAAATGAATTCGTTTTATCCAGACTTCCCCAGGAGTAGAACAGTTTAGTCATTTTTTTTTTTAAATGTGTCTGTTTAAAGAGAGCTGCAGGCCCATTTTTCTAACAGTACTTCCTCTGGGTATTTAGTCACTGATGACAGGCAGGCAGTGCCACGATGCTCCAGGTGGTAAGGGGACAGACACTCTCTTTATCCTCGTGGAGCTTCCTGATGGTAAGGAAATAAATCAACAAAGCAGCACGTGATAAATGCTTTTTAAAAACTAAAACTGGATAGTGACCCAGTCTCTGGGGCTGGGTCAGGTGAGGTCTAATTTAAGATGGTCAGGAAGGTCTCCTGGAGAAGATGGCATTTGAGTGACCACCTTAGTATGGAAAAGCTTCCAGCCGAGGGGACTGCAGGTGCCAAGGCTCTTAGGAGGAATGTGTTTCAGGTCTCAAGACAAAGGAAAAAGTGTAGGAGATAAAATCAGACTATAGGGGGCCAAGGAAAGTCTGGCTCTTCTTCCTTGTACAAAGCACAGGACCCCATGGATTTTAGACCAGGGCAAGGCATGGAATATGTTCTTTTTTTATGGTCTATACATTTGGGGGGAGTTTTAAAACTTTTTATTTTGAGATAATTGTAGATTCATGCAGTCATAAGAAATAATATGGAGAGACCCTCTGTACCCTTGACACGGGGTGGGGGGGGGTCTCAGTTTCCCCCAGTGGCCGTATCTTGCACAACTGCAGTAAAATGTCAACAACCCACATATGGATGTCATAGTCAGCATGCAGAAAATTCCCACCACCCCAGGGATCCCTCCTGTCACACCTATTGCCCTCCTGCCTCCAGTCTCCTCTTTAACCCCTCGCTAGTTCCCATCTCATTTTGCCAAGAATGCCACTGAAATGTCATACTTACATCACATGGTCTGTAATTTGGGAGACTGGATTTTTTTCCACTCAGCATCATTCTCCGAAGATCACCAGGATTTTGCAGGCACCCTAGCTGTTCCTTTGCACTGCTGAATCGTCATCCATGGGGTGGATGTGCCCTATTTGTTCACGCACTCAGCTGTTGAAGGCTGTTCTTTCCAGTTCTGGGCTATTTGGAATAAAATCACATAAACATTCATGCCCAGTTTTTGGCATGAACATGGCTTCACTTCTCTGGAATAAATGCCCCCAGAGTACCATTGGCTAGGTTTTCAGGTACACATAGCTGCAGATTTCGGTTTTAAAGAAACTGCCAACCTGTTTCCACAGTGGCCGTGACCTTTTACGTGCCCACCGGCAAGGTTCAAGGGACCCAGTGTCTCTGAATCCTCCCTGTTTGGTGCTGTCACTGTTTTCTATTTTGGCCATTCTGATTGGTGTGTGGCGATATCTGGTTGTAGTTTGAACTTGCATTTCCCTAAACAGCTAATGACGTGAACACGTCCTCCTCTGGGAAATGTCTCCTGGTGTTCTAGCTTGTTTGCTTTTTTACTGTTCAAATTTGAGGGTTCTTTATATTTTCTACATGCCAGTCCTTTGTCAGCTGTGCAGTCTGCAGATGTTTTCTCCCGCTCTGCACCCTGCTTTTTTATCTTCTGTCCTCGTGGCACTGGCGTTTGCTGACTGTCTTTATTCATTCACGGGGAGATCTTCCTGGTCTTACGACGGGTGGTATGTCTTGAAATATGGGCATTTTCTGAGACGCTGGGTCTTATGCAGACCTTCTGCTCTTTAGCTGACTTTGACCCTGCTCTGATAGGGGAAAGGTGGCTGCTACTTCGTTACCACCAGGTGCAGGTACCCCACTTGGCCTCTACCTGAGGCTGGGCTCTTCGATGGGGGCAGGTGGGGAAGGCTCTTCTGGCTCCCCATGTGGTCTCCTGACATTGTGCTGAGGGTGGCCTTGTTTCACGGGGCAGTGGTGAGAGCGTGACTCTCCGGTGGTCCCCTCTGATGCCACCCTGGTGGGGAGTAGGAAGGATGCCCCATCACTGCTGAGGGGGAGTGGAGGCCCAGGCTCCCACACGGTCTCCACTGACACCCTCAAGCAGGTCTTTGGTTAGGGTTGCCCTGTCATAGGCTCGCAAGGGTAGATGTCTTGACTTTTTCTGGCAAGTGGGGGGGCCACAGGTTTTCGGTCGTGTTTGGCTGGAGCAGAACACTGTTGTCTAAAACCCTTCTGTCCATGAGGCTGCTCCTGCTCCGGTCCTTGGTGAGAAGGGGCAGGCTATGCTGATCCCTCATTTTCTTAGTGTCTGGGCCTGTTGGTATCTCCAGGTCGTGCTTCACCAGCATCGGGTCAGGGATGTTTGAGGCAGAAGGAAGCCCTGTGAACTCACCACCGCACTGCTCCTCCAGGTCCTAGCTCCCTGCCAGGCTGCCTTTTTCTCTCTGCCTTCCAGAGTCTTCTTACATTCTTTCACATGTAATGTCCGGGGGGTTAGTTGCACTTTTCATGAGGAATAGGGAAAAATGTCAACTCCGTCTTCTCAAAAGCAGAAGTAAGAACATGTTTTTAAAAGATGGATTTGGCTGCTGTGGAATGCTGTCGTCATCCTAAAACGACCTGGAATCTCGGACACACTCAGAGAAGTGAGTGCGTCTTCAGATCCCTCTGTTAGATAATAGCTGTTTTACCAAAAACAAAAATATCCATTTAGGCATGAAAAAAAGAATAAAGGGGACCCATAAAGGCTCTATGGAATGGTCCAATCCCTTTACACCCCCACCTCTCTGATAATTAATTAACCATGACCAAAATGACAACCACTAAATAAATGCTGGAGAAAGTCCCAGAAGGGTCAAACTTTGTCCAGAGGTCATCTGAAGCATTCCCAGGCCAGGACTGCCCCCAAACCATCTAAGAGGGGAGAGGCACGCTGGGTATCCAGACTCTTTGAAAACACGGTTCTGTAAAAAACACAGTTTGCTAACAGTTCTTAATGGGTCGATCTTGGGGGCAATACCAAAGTAGAACTGCTCCGGGCACTTTAGCCTGGTGACAGTGGTGGTCTGGTGACAATAATCGGTAAAGGGGTGCCTGTCTAGGCCCACACTACTCACCAGCTCCTCACAAGGACATTTTGAGAGAGACAGGTTACTTTTATTCCCATTTTAGAGATGATGAAACTGAGACTCGAAGCGGGGCCCAAAGCCCCTGCTCTTGGAGTTTTGCCGGCAGCGCACATCTCGCTGCTAAATGGCAGCTTCATCCCCTGTAATGGCACAAGCAGACACTGGTGTGAGGCCATAGAACCTTCTTTTGGGAAGGTCATCCCAAGTCTGGGGCAGTCGTGGGCAGGCCCGTGGAGTCCGCTCTGGCAGGAACCTTGGACAGCATCTGGCCCGATGATTTCTCCAACTCCGTCATCTGTATCCTCCCCAGACCTGGAAAAAGTACTGTTTAAAAAAAATATCAGTTTAGATAAAATACCATCTATGGAATTTCTTCTTGATCTTTTCCCTTAAATCAACTTACTTTTTCTTAAATGTATTTAGAAAGGAAGCACTCGATGGCTCACACCTGTAATCCCAGCACTCTGGGAGGCCGAGGAGGGAGGATTGCCTGAGCTCAGGAGTTCCAGACCAGCCTGAGAAAGAGGGAGACCCTGTCTCTACTAAAAATAGAAAAACTAGCTGGGCATTGTGGTAGGCACCTATAATCCCAGCTACTGTGGAGACTGAGGCAAGAGAATCGCTTAAGTCCCAAGAGTTAAGGGTGCCATGAGTTATGATGACACCATGGCACTCTACCCTGGGTGACAGAGTAAGACTTTGTCTAAAAAAAAAGAAGAAGAAGAAAGAAAGGAAACATTCTGTTAGCACCAAAAATAGAAAGCCCCCCCCCCGTATAGTCCAGAGAGCCCACATCACTTCCTGCAAGCAAATGGGCCATGCCACAGTAAATGTGTGACC
>CAUYQV010198185.1:0-11996 GCA_963574575.1 Galagoides demidoff | reverse complement strand
TTTTTATTTTTATTTTTTTTGAGACAGAGCCTCAAGCTATCCCTGAGTAGAGTGCCATGGCATCACAGCTCATAGCAACCTCCAACTCCTGGGCTCAAGCAAGTCTCCTGCCTCAGCCTCCCAAGTAGCTGGGACCACAGGGGCCCGCCACAACGCCTGGCCATTTTTTGGTTGCAGCCATCATTGTTGTTTGGCGGGCCCGGGCTGGGGATTCGAACCCGCCACCTTAAGTGTATGTGGCTGGTGCCTTAGCCGATTAAGCCACAGGCACCGAGCCAAGTTTCTAGTTTTAAAAGACAGCTATGGTATATTACTAGTCATTTACTATGGATAAAATTATTGAAAGAAGATTAATTGCTATCAAAATGTTCATAATTTAATATATATGATGGGTCCAACTATGCTTTATTATATATGATAGATACAACTATTATTTATTTTCATTAACCTAACATCCCCTGACTAGGAATAATGTTCAGAAGCTGAAATTTCTTTTGCTTGTGTCTATACAAAAGCAGCTGCTTAGCTTCTGTCTCACTGTGGCTGACTGTTGTACCAGCCACCACCAAATGAGTTACACTTTCTGACACTGGCCTTGGACTTGCTCTGGCCAAGGGAATATCAGAAAATGTGACACAAGCAGAGACCTACTAAGTGTGCATGGGGCTTCTCCCCTGGGAATGCTCCCCCTACTATGTAGACAGAGGACCACCCTCAAATCAGGCCTCAAGGTGAACACACGTACATCACCTCCATGAGCGAGTCCACAAGAAACCAGCAGAAGAACCATCCAGCCAAACCACAGGATCATCAAAAACAATGAATTACTGTTGTAAGCTACCATGTTTTGAACGTTTTAGTATGAAGCAATAGCTTACTGATATTAAGTTTGGTACTAGAGCTGGAGGCAGAATTTAGAACATGTGGCAAGCAGACACCACAAAGGCAAGGAGAAGACTACAGAGGCTGAAAGAGCCGAAAGAACCAATGCCAGGGATGGAACGCAGGGCGGCCTCATTCTGCACTAGGAAGCATGACAACTGGCAAAACCATAATTCTAACATGTGGGTATAAACGTTCATAATAAACTTAAGGATGTAGGTTTATTACACAAGCAGAACAAATCCAAGATGGGCAACTATTATAAGTGCACATTTTTGTGTTGTGTTCTTTGTTTTGGGGGGGCTTACCAATGAATGTATGACCTTGGGGAATCTTGGCTTTAGGAAGGGCTTTTCCTATCTCACTCCTAAGGTATACTTGTGTTGCTCTCCCACCCAGAAGACAGAGGATAAATAGATCTTTCTAGCATGAATTTTCTTTATGTGATACCTTATTTTTCTGAATTCATAGCTTTTCCTTATATATAATCTCTCAGATTTTTCCACTTTTTCCATGCATTCATCCAGAAATTTATGCAGGGAAGAATCATTTTCGTAGGGTCTAAATCTATGTATATTGCAGGAGACTCTTTAAGAAAAAGAATTAAAAAGCATAAATACAAATTTGCTAGGGCTTTAGAAGGGGTCTTGAAGCTTGTTTTACAATATTTTTTAAAATATTTTATTCGTCCTTTAGGTTATACATGAAGATGATTTATCTGTATCATTTTGCTAAAAAAGAAAGTGAAGCATAGTTGGTGTTCAGTCTGTGCTTTCCCTGAGCACAGCGCCTGGGCTATCTGGTTCACTGCATGTACTCAGCACTAGACACAGGAAGCTCAGTAAATATTTGATGAATAAATATTTGTCAAATTAGTTGGATTTACAGACCAAAAAAATAAATAAATAAAAATAAGGGAGGAGAATTGTAAATCAGTATAGGATTAAATGAGCAAAGGTAAAAACGAATTTATTTAACAACCCAAAGGTACATTATTATTACCTACCTAGTTGAAAGTTGGCAGATTAAGTCAAGAGGCAATTCTCTTGAAAATGAAGGGGTCACCCTCAAGTTCTTGGAACCATTGAAGTCAATCAATAACACACACCCCACGTGTTTCCATTGAAACCATTGAGGTCAGTCAACAACACATACTCCACATGTTCTTTCTTCCATGGTACAAGATCCAGAGCCCTTGACAGTCAATGAGAATGGCCTAAGTTGTTTTGTAGAGGAAGATTGGGTCTCTAGATATGCCTGCAACCCACATCCATGACTAAGTCAGGTGGCCCTTTCCTCAGATCAGAATATGAAGTCAGGCTTGAGAGTTATTGAGGAATGACAATTTTGTCCTGTCACATCTGACGGCTGAAGTTGTTAAGGGCACTTGATAAAGACTGCCTTAAAATATGGGGCAGCGCCTGTGGCGCAAGAAGTAGAGCGCTGACCCCATATACCGGAGGTGGTGGGTTCAAACCCAGTCCCAGCCAAAAATTGCAAAAAAAAAAAAAACAACTGCCTTAAAATATAGATATATGAGAATGACAGTTTCATGAGGAAGTAAGTCCCCGCTCATCTACTTTTAGTCTATTTTGTGTTTGTAATAAATGAAATATGGGTCATGGGAAGTTCCTCACATATATGCCTTGACTGAGTATAGCTTGATGCTGTAATTTAATGCTCTGCCACCAAATTTTATAGGTCAAAAAAAAATTCTCTGTTGCACAAAATTCTCCTTTGTACAAACAAACATGAAAACACCCCTTATACAGAGACCTCAATAACATATGTCTTATTAAGTTTATTTTTAAGAAATAATTTGACCCCGCAGAGGAATTTTTATGCTTTTAATGTTAGGTGGGACTATTACCTAACTCAGTATGTTTCTTTTTTTTTTTTTAACCTTAGCTTCCAGAAAACTAAGGCAAATTGTATGCCCAGTAGTAGTAATGAGGTCACATGAGAAATCTGGTGACATGAACTCCTTATGTTTCTTTAAGCTTATCTCTTTAAGTCTTTTATAGAACTTAACACAATTTAAACATGTGCTTTCTATGTCTAAATCATCTGGAAGTAGGTGAGTTAAAATTTAAAAAAATAAGCCATATACATTTGAGGCACTACATTAGGCATCGTATCTTTCTATAATCATAAACTAAAAGGAATGTGATCTATAGATTAAAATTCTCTTAAGTTAACTGAACTCTACAATTCAGCCCTTATACACATATAACTCAGCTATCCCCTCCTTCTAAAGTATTTGATGACAACTGACACCAGGCCTATGGAAAAAAAACTATACCACACATAGTATTGGAAAAACAAAGTATAAAAATACTATGTCATCCCTTAAACTAAAACATAGTTGGACAGATGGGAGTCTGACATTTAAACAACAGAGGTATACAACTATCAGCAAAAGGTTCAAGGGGTTCCGGGAATAAAGGCATTAACCCAGTCAGCTCTATATGGGGTAATTATTACCTAGTCCTCATTGAGATATATACTTGACAGTGTAACTTATCCTCCAATCAACAGATTAGGATTTTACTGGGTTGTGGCTTTATCTTTTTAATACGTTTTAGAATTGTTCTAATAATAGAGCCAGTTAGGCTTAGAACACCAGCTTCATCAATCTGGATTGAAATGAAAGCGTGTTTGAAAGAGCATAGCAGAACAAACAAACCAAATGGATTGGAAGGGCCAATCAGATTGTGGAAAGCATAATATGGTACATTGGCTTTCAATGAGGAAGAAAACAGAAAGACTCGTGTTTACTCCACTATTCAGTGCTTTGATCGGGGTTATAACAAATCATCTCAACACCAGACAGCACAGAATGCAATATGCTGACATCTGACAGTGTATATTGTATTTATTGTGGTTTATCAGCGTAGAGCCCCATCTTCCACCATTAGAAACATAAGGAGAGTATTTTTTCTAGTCTTGCTCCCCACAGTATCCCCTGTGCCTAGAACAGTGCCAGACACACAGTTGATAAATGTTGTTCATGGAAACAATATTAGGTAGCAGTGTGAAAGAAAAGAAGATCCTTTCTCTTAATATAGACAAGGATTTGGTGGGAGTTTCTTTGGACAATGATGACAAGAACACTGTAAGGAGGCAGAGAAAGGAGATGGGGAGAGAGGGAAACCAGTCAGGGGTATGTTCTCTACCACGTCCCATAGCAGGTGCCACTGGAAGCAACTGGAGGTCTCTGAGAGAGGCTAAAATACAACTCAGAGTTATTCCTCCTGAAAGGTAACAAAGACAAAATGTTCACCCTCCAATTTCCACCTGTCAGTGGCTAATGGGGCTGAAAATAATAACTATCACCATTCCCAGGTCTCCCCAGACTGACAGGCCTCAGGAACAGAGTCAGAGTTACCTGAATTAAAATGCAGAAGGCACGTACTGGAATAATAAGTGGAAAGGACTTATGGACCAGGCATAAACTGTGTCTACTAAAAACATTAATAAAATGGAGGAGCTAAAAGTTGAAGTTTATTTTTAAGTTTTTTTTTTTTATTTATATTTTTGAAACAGTCTATCCCTATTGCCCAGGCTAGAGCACCATGGCCTCAGCCTAGCTCACAGCAACCTCAAACTCCTGGGCTCAAGTGATCCTCCTGCCTCAGCCTCCTGAGTAGCTGGGACGATAGGCACCCACAATGACACCCAGCTAATTTTTTTTTTTTATTTTTAGTAGAGACAGCATCTCACTCTTGCTCAGGCTAGTCTTACACTCCTGAGCTCAACTGATCATCCCAACTGGGCCTCCCAAAGTGCTGTGATTACAGGTATGAGCTACCATGCCCAGCTAAAGTTTGAAGTTTAAATTGATATTTCACTTTAGTATTGTTGGAAAACGAACAAACGTGCAAATGGGCAGAAAGAAGAAGAAAACACGAGGTATAATATGATCAAGACAAATTTAGTATATATGGGGAGAAAAATCAAACCTAATGGAGTGGAGGATCGTGACAGATGACATTTAAAGGTTCATTTGTTCTTTGTCACAGGGGCCTTCAGTTTCACTCAGGATTTGGAACTTTGTTCTTTAAACAATGGAGAACACTAGAATATGTTTTATACAAGAATTATATGAAGAAGCAATATAACATAAAGATTAATTTGTTGCCTCTACACATGTAGGATTTCTGATCTTAAAGTGCTGATCAAATAATATAATTCAGGCTTGAGGAGCCTGGATTAGGACGATGGGAAAAAAACAAAAAGATACATAAGATACAATGGATTATATAAATGTGGATCAGGAAAGGAAGAGTCCAAGGATGCCACAATTCACATCAGTAGGTCATGGCAATTGCATTTTCTTAAATTACTCCAAATTTTTTTTTTTTTTTTTGCTTTTTTTTTTGGCTGGGCCTGGGTTTGAACCCACCACTTCCAGCACATGGGGCTGGCACCCTACTCCTTGAGCCACAGGCACTGCCCCAATTACTCCAAATTTTTAACTTAACATTTACCTTTGTTACTTTTTGGAAATTTCACCAAACTTGTACAAACTAGTTCTGATACCATTTCAAAAAGCTGACATGTTTTTTATGAATCTTTGTTAAAATTAAATTTTGCCAAAAACGAAGAGACGGAATCTGACAACCAAATGTTTTCACCCAGTGCCAGTACAAGAAAGTAGCAGCGGAAGTTGGATGGATTCCAGAAGGCACGTGAAGCCAGCAGGCAGGGTCCAGAGGAAGCACGAGGGATTCCAGAAGGCACGTGGAGCCAGCAGGCAGGGTCCAGAGGAAGCGCGACGGATTCCAGAAGGCACGTGGAGACAGCAGGCAGGGTCCGCAGGCCTTTCTAAAGATGGCAACGCTGGGAAACATGGAAAACTCCCACTGAATGGAAACTGAACCCGTTCTAGGAGCAGCAGCCCAGGGTCAAAAGACAGTGATCAACGTTTCCTACATATGCAATCAACAAGGGAGTAACTTGTCTCCAGGTGACTTGAGGTAACAGACCTAAAACTAATTGCCCAACACATTGTAAGCCAGAAAACATGAGCTGAGATAACAGTAAATCCGAACTCCTGTATCAGAGCTGGCTGGTGAATGAAATTTTGATGAGTTACTTTAACAAAAAAAAATCACTAATCTTCCCTTTGGGAACTCAATAAAATGTTACAAAAGGTAAAGCAATGTTTTTGTTTGTTTGTTTTGCAAACTTTATTTGTGCTATTTTGTTTAAAAGTCTTGCACAAATTTTATAAGTGGGAAACAAATATATATTTTTTAAAGTTGTTATTTAAATAATTAATACATGTACATTGTTAACAAGTCAAAAATGAACACTGACGGTTTAAAGGAGAAATATCCTTCCCATTCCAGTCCTCCCTGGGCTCCTTTTTCCACCCCTGCCATACATCTCTACTGCTATTAGTGTTGCCTGTGTCCTCATCTATGAGTAAATACGAACGTCTGTTCTTGACAGCACTCCACTCACACGTCTCTGCAGTCTGCTTTTTACTTAACAGTGAAGCTTTAGAAATACTTACTTATTAATACACAGAGAAATACTTACATAATACTTACATATTAATACATAGAGAATTACCTTAAATTTTACAAACGAGTAATGTTCTATTATATCATCTTCATTTTGCACAATTTTGGTTATTCTATGATATTCATTTTGCATATATGTAAATATACGCGTTATAGAATAAATTCTCAGAAGTGAGACTGATGAGTAAAAGTATATACCTTGAAGTATAATTTTAAAAGAATATGGATTCAAGATGAGGCAAATAAAAACAACAAGCTTCTTTTCTCTTTCTTCCTTCTTTTCTTTTTCTCTGTTCCTCTTTCCTGCCTTCATTTCCTCTCTCCCTCCCTCCCTCCCTTCCTTTCTCAAACTCCTGGGCTCCCTCCCTCCCTCCCTTCCTTTCTCAAACTCCTGGGCTCCCTCCCTTCCTCCCTTCCTTCCTTCCTTCCTTCCTTCCTCCCTTCCTTCCTTCCTTCCTTTCCTCTTTCCTTCCTTCCCTCCTTTCTTCCTTCCATCTTCTTCCTTTTTATATCTTTTATTCTCTTTCCTTCTTTTTGTTTTGCAAGAGTAGCTGGATAAAACAATCTGATCTTATATTACACACAGACAAATAAAGAATCTCGATCAGTCTGAGGAAAAAAGAGAGCAAAGAGGATGCCCCTGTCCTCCCAGATATTACAACAGGCTACAATACATAAGCAGTAAAAGCATTGAGGTACTGGTGCACAGAGAAAAAAACATCAATGAGACAAAGCAGAAATTCCAGAAGTAGATGAAAATCTATATATGACAAAGTTTAGTACCAAATCAGTCAGGAAAGAGGGACTACTCTATAAAGTCTAATGGGACAACTCAGTGCCCATCGGGAAAGCAAATAATATTGCATCCTCTATCAGACATTGTTACAGGACTGAGAACACACTCAAGTTTAATAATATAAAGAGTTTAATAAAGGGACCAATCACAAAAGTTTGGATGTAGTGTTGAGAAATCTCACTGAACAAGTTTCAGTAGGACCCTCTCACCAGATGTAGCCTGAAGGAGAGATGGTGGTTAACACCAGGGACAGGGAGGTCTGCATGGAAAGGGACATCTGACAACAGATATGACCTGAGGATGAGAAACATAGCCAGCTACAAAGACCCCACACCAGGAAAGTTCTCCTGTCCCTGAAATCTGCTGCCTCTGATCTCAACTGGCCAAATCCCACTGGCCAAATCCCAGTGGAAACCAGGAACCAGCTGATGTTCCCATACAAATTGTCTCCCCAGAATTGAGAAGGGGGTAAAAGAACACTGGTAGGTACAGGACAAGTGGAAGATAGCACTGATTAATACTTCACAATCTACATCAAAATAAACTCTAAATGGATAAATAAGTCAAAATATGGGATAATCTTTTTAATGACTTGGTTTGTATGAAGTGTCCCCAACTATGACTGAAAATCTAGAAGTCATTTAAAATTGGTAAATGTGACTACATTGAAAATAAAAATACTTCTGTATGACAAAAATCATAGTAACCAAAGCAAAGTGACGATGACGGCTTGGTGGAGGTGAGGCTTCATTTTCTCTAATGTCACAGACAAGTGCTAAAAAGCACTAAGAAATCAATTTTAAAATAGCGATTAAAAAAAGTTGGCAAAGGAAGTGAACATATAATACAGAAGAAAGTATAGTTTATCTTAAACATATGAAAATATATTAAACCTTACTCCTGGTAATACAGATGTAACTTACATCTCCTTGGAGATACCATTTTTCATTTAATAGATTGGCAAATACTAAAGTATTGAGTATCACAATCTATTGATGCATTGCTGGTAGGAGAAGAAGTCTTGGATGGAAATTTGGTAATTTTCTGAAAATTTAAAAATGACATACTTTTCATCCTGGTTTACCCAATTTTCTTTAAACTCTCTCATTGAGGCCCCAAATTACCATCAAGCACCAAACAACTAAAAAACTTCTGACCCTCAAAGGAAGGCTGTATCAGTTTCTTTGTCAGCCACCAAAGACGGAAAGCCAAAACAGATTTTCTAACCCAGTATCATTGGGATATTATTAACTCTGATAAATCATAATAGAGACCTAATTATTAAGAAAGTTGTTTCCAAAATATTTATTTCTTCCATGTGCTTTGAATATATACAGTAGAATCTCTGTAAGTTGACCACCCAATGACCTGTAGCAAACAGGTCAGCATAAGGAGGTCAACGTAAGGCACTGGGGCTGCTGAGGGTCGGGGGTCCTGGTTCCCCCACCCCAGTTAACTGGTTTCAATTACTCAGAGGAAGGAGAACGTTCAGCCAAGGCACAGATTAATCTAAAGCAAAAGTGTCATAAAACCCATAGAAACCAAAAGCAGAACTGTAACAGCCCAGGCAGCGTTAAGAGAAAGTAACTTTGCACATGTTTTAGCATAACAAAGAGAAATTGTATTTAAGAATAAAGAGGCAGCTTAGAGCACTTCCATAGGGAGCTCGCAGTGGGTTCCTCTCCCAAGTACAAAGAGAGAGACAGATGCAAAGGCAGTGCAGAGGTACAACTTTCCTTTCTCTCCACTGGGGAGTGTTTGTAACCCTTTCATGGATCTCTCTGTACCTCCAGGCAACTTTGTCCTTTTCTATTGATCCTTGATTACTTAGGTTACCTCATACCCACATTTTTTTCCCCTTTTAGGCTAGAATTGCTGAGAGCTGATCACAGTATTCCCATAATGTTTCTGTGGCCTCCAGAATTCCTTATTCATCAGGCCAGGCTTCTCTCCCACCTGGTGAAGCCCCTTTCTTGATCCCTTCTCAGGGCTTGCTTTACTGATATTGCATGTGGAGTATGTCCATCTATGAAGATGAGGTCATCTTAAAGAGGTGGTCCATGTAGTCAACTATGGAGATTCTACTGTATTCCTACCATTGACTCCTGAGATGTGTCATCTGGCTTTAGGCAAAATATTTTGGAATTCTTGGATAAGATTATAAAACTCTTTATATTTCTTTCTTTTTAAATTATGAGAACTTTGTCTCTTTTGGCTATTATACCAATACATTTTGATTAAATAATTACCCGTGATAAGCTTTGGGCCAAGTTCGAGGTCACAAATATAAGTAAGAAACGGTCCCACGATGACCATCTAGCCTAGTAAATGTTCTGGTTACCTAAAGCTACACAATAAACATAGTCCAAAATTTACTGACTCAAAACAATGATGTCTACTTGACTCATAAATTTGCAAAAGTTGCTCAAGTCTGATTCTACTTGATGTCAGCTGGGGTGCCTCAAGGTTGTAAGCTAAAACATCTGCAGCCTTCATCCTTCAAATCATGGTGGTGGAGGTTCAGTGAGGTCACTCTGGTGACTTGAAATTTACTGTGACGGGAGTGTGAAAATCAGCAAGCCCCATCAATCCAGGCTATTTATTTATTTATTGGAAAGCTTGTTTAAAAATATTGGATAACTAGAACCAGCTACAGATGGTCCCTCAATTTTAATTTTTTGACTTTTTAAACTTTACAATGGCTCAAAAAGAATTTCTTCCATAGAAACTGTGCTTCAAATATTGAATTTGATTTTTAACCAAGATAGGCAATGGCAATGAGGTGCTGTTCCCAGTTAGCTATGCAATGACGAGGACAAATAATGACTAACCTACAGTGTGTGATGCTTCCAGTATTTTGGGATGCTGTGTTTTGGGTTTTCCCATCCCATCATGTCATACAAAACACTCGTCTGTGCACAGTATTCAATGTTTATCATGAAATAGGAAAAAACCATCAAACACAAAGCCTAACTATAAGCTACTGTTAAATATTCTGAGCATGGTCAAGGTAGGCTAGACTAAGCCATGTGGTTTGGTAAGCTAGGTGCATTAAATACGTTTCAACTTAAGATATTTTCAACTTATGGTAGGTTTATCAGGACGTAACCTCATCATAAATGGAAACCAGCCTAAGCAACACAGCAAGACTCCTACAAAAAAAGGAAGGAAGGGAGGGAGGGAGGGAGGAGGCTGGATGTGGTGGTGCACACCTGTAGTCCCAGATAACTGACTGGCAGGCTGAAGTAAGAAGAGCCCAGGAGCTTGAGGTTGCTGTAAAATCTGATAATGCCACTGCTGTTCAGCCCCAGTGACAGAGCAAGACTCATCTCAAAAAACAAAAGAGCAACTAAAAGAGTTGCAGGTGAAAAACTACAAAAAGTAAATGCACTACTGAATTTTTCAAATGTTCTTTGGAATTGGATAAAGTCGATTATACTGAGTTTTAAAAATGTTTTTAAAGAAAACTTGTATACATTTTACTGTATGTGTATATTTGTTCCTTGTATAGTAAACATGTGTATGAAAGATTTATACATACATAAGTTTATTCAAAGTACATATTATTCTTTCCTCCACTTTTTCCTATATGTGCCTAGAAATAAAACTAGTGGCTTCTACTAAACCCATTTTATCTACCTTGGGATATCTGTAGATTGTCACCTGGCTATAGTTTTCATTTTCAGTATTATAGATTTTCATTTTTCGTTTCTGTCTTTATAGGTTTTTAGTAATAAGATTTTATTAAGAAGAAGGAAGAAGTTTCATCGAGAGCTTCAATCCCTGTGCCATTTCAAATGTCATATAACTACTAAGTCTTTTTCCATCCCTTTTAAAGTTAAGGACATCTTTTGAATAAGGCAAGTATATTGGATGTGAGTATAGCTTCATAATTGATATTAGTGGGTTTTGTCTGTGCATGCATAGAACTATTTGGCATAAATCAACTGTACCATTAAAATGAATATTTAAGGTAAAGAAAGTATTAAGCTGTTAAACTCCTTTACATGAAGAATATGAGTGAGTGATCCTACCCTGCTGTATACTACATTATGAACTGTTAGCCAGCAGCCTAAACTGTAGCATTCAGGGATGGTGATACTTGGTCTGCACGCGGGGTACAGAGTGGACATGTTCATGTCCGTCCCCTGAGTTCACTACCTGGTCTCCAAGATGATAACGGAGAGCATGTATTGAATGAAGCACCCTTCTATGCTTTATGTACTTGCACCTTTAACCCTCAAAATAACCCCATTGGGAAGGTACTATTATCCTCGTTTTATAGATCAGAAAATCAAAACAAAGAACTGAAAATAACCTTGCCCATGGACACACAAATTAAAAATGGCAGAATAAAATGGGGATCATAGTCAGGGTCTCTTAGAGCCACAGTCTCAGTCCTCCTCTGCCTGAGTAGAGCCTAACCCAGAGGGTAGCACTTGAGGAAACTCATTTTGGATGTCCAGATATGGCTGATGCCTTCTTTTATAGTGGGAAAAGCGATGTTAAAATCTGGGGATATGGCTCGGCGCCTGTGGCTCAATTGGCTAAGGCGCCAGCCACGTACACCTAAGGTGGCGGGTTCGAATCCCCAGCCCGGGCCCACCAAACAACAATGATGGCTGCAACCAAAAAATGGCCGGGCATTGTGGCGGGTGCCTGTGGTCCCAGCTACTTGGGAGGTGGAGGCAGGAGACTCGCTTGAGCCGAGGAGTTGGAGGTTGCTATGAGCTGTGATGCCATGGCACTCTACCCAGGGGGATAGCTTGAGGCTCCGTCTCAAAAAA